>ML781219.1:684142-713449 GCA_009831015.1 Picea engelmannii | reverse complement strand
AACAGAACTATAAGTGTAGTTAAGTGAGTTAAGATCAGTTGTACTAGTTGTAACTAAACATGCACTAGTGAGAGTTTAGTAAATCAATGAGCTCACATGCAACTAAAGATTCGCCATGGTTAACTACATGCATGTCAGATCCAGTGGAGACCCAGTTGAGATAACAGGTGAAAGGGACAGTTTGGCTATCAGTTGTGATTTGATCACACATGCAGTGGATATGCTTATGAGCATGTGAAAACTAGGCAATTGCAATTCAGTTGTGAGAAGTCTAATTGCATATATTTGTGCAGAGGAGGCAAGTTGTCTGGACACAAGAATCAACACATGTATTTGTTGATTTGTGTATGACAGTGTGAGACAATTGTATTGTACTGAGAGCTATTGGATTAGAGTTTTGTATGAGATTGTTTCATGATTCATGATATACATAATATATGATAGTGGGGTTTTTAGCTTTACGCTTTCCCAGAAAAACTTATGTGTTATGTGTTCTTAATATTTCACTTTGTCATTGTGGTTGTGATCATGGTTTAATTTTCCACAAGAATAATAGTAGAAGCGATTCTGTATTTAACAGTGACATATAATTGTTAGATCAGGAGAATCGTAGGAAATACTTAATTTGTATTGAAATTTCTACAACCAGTACATAAATACAATGTACCTACCTTCTCTCCTTTTGCTATCACCAATGATCCTTTGATGACCTTCCACGTCTTATTTGTAAATATGGATATACAACCTTCACTTGCCAATTGCCCTATTGAAATTAGATTTTTCCTTAAATTTGGAACATGTCTTACCTCTTTCAACAACCATTAGTTTCCATTGCATTGCTTTATTTTTACCTTTCCCATTCCAACAATTTTGCGTGGTGCATCATCACCCAAATGAACCTATCCAAAATCACCTTGAACATAATCTAGAAAATGTTTCCTATGGGGTGTGGCATGAAATGAAGCCCTTGAATCTACTACCAAAGATTCAGAAATATTATCTACAGAAAGAAACAAAGCATATTGTAACACATCACCTATTACATTTGCTTCTTTATTTATCTCCTACTGTCCATCTCCTTGTTTCTTTGGAGCTCTACAGTCTTTCTTCATATGTCCTTTCTTCCCACAATTTCAGCACTCTATCTTTTCAAGTTTGTATTTGGATCTGCCCTTCCTAGAATTCTTGCGGTTCCCTAGGCCCTTTCCTCTATCCCTTTTTCTTCCCCTATTCTCCATGTTCAACACATTACCCGATATCTCACCTGTGCTTTTTCATCACATTTCCTCACTAAGGATAACACCAACAATATCATCAAATTTTAAAGTATTTAAACTAGAGACAGAGTTACTTAGATCCATGACCAAGCCGTTCCATCTTTCTGACAATGAGCACAAGATTAGAAGAGCCCTCACCTCATCATCAAAGTCCACTTTTACAGAACTTAGTTGATTAGTAACCGTGTTAAAATCATTTAAATGATCTGCAACAGACCCACCTTCTGACATCTTCATATTAAATAATCTCTTCATTAGAAATACATTATTGGACGGCGAGGGTTTTTCATATAATTTAGCCAATGTGTCCATCAAATCCTTCGTTGTCTTTTCTTTCGAAATATTGAAAGCCACCAATGCTACCAGGCTCAGTCGTATCGTTCCTAGAGCCTTTCTGTCAAGAATCTCCCATTCTTCGTCCTTCATGGCCATCGACTTCTTTTCTACTCTGCTCAATGGTAGGAATAGATCCTTCTAATATAAATAATCTTCCATCTGCATCTTCCATAACTGGTAGTTTTGGTCGTTAAATTTCTCGACCCTAAACTTTTCATCTTTCGCCATTGCTCCCACCCGAACCTGGAACCCTCTTTTCCCGTGAGTTACCTTTCGCTCTAATGCCAGTTTTTAGAAAACCAGGATCATTGAGCAATTAAATAAAACAAATTCAGAAACAAACACAAAAGATACACAATACAATAGAGACACAGATTTACGTGGTTCACCCAGTGTGGGCTACATCCACTAGATAAATTTCCAGGTCCTTCCTTTATTATTATCCATCATATGAAGGGATACAACCTACAGAAAACCCGTTGTAACTTCCTCTTCTTTCTATCACAGTCTATAATCTCATAATAAAATATTCACTATACTACATAGCCACAATACATTTCCCTCATAACAGAGGGTTTCCTTCTAGGGAAAAAAACCCTAACATAATTTATACCTTTAGATCTGCGACCTTATAATGAATGGTCCAAATTTACAATGAAATTACAATATACATTTACAAGACAATTTTTCCTTCGAGGGCCCGCTTGCCCCCGGACCCCCAAACCAGGGGGATAGCCCCTCCGAACCCCGCAGAGGGGGTAACCCCCCTTTGCACTCCCCCACATGGAAGAGTGTACATACTTATGGGGTGTAAAGTCTTCATGGGGTATAAACACGGTTGAAAAAAAAAAGACCTCTGAATTAGGAAGATAATTAGGCTCCACAACCAACACTAAATACATGAAAAATCGATTTGGCCCTTCTTGTGAAACAACTTCCCCCACATGTGCATATACACATCAATCATAGGCCTAGCAGGAAAGCAAGGTACTATTGTTTGAGTGGCATGAGCCCTCTCAAAAAATATAAATAACTCTAACATGAATGGGAAGAATCTTGTCTAATTTAAAATGGTGCAACAATGATCTAATGTAAAACAAGAATTTATCAAAAAAATCTCCAACCACCTGATCAATCAGTGCCTCTTCACTAAACTATATACATAATGCAACAAAGTTCAGCTAATGAGTTGGTCATCATAGTTAATGTGCGACAGTGATGAGATAATAAGGCATAGACACCTAACCTCCTATATATCAAATGAACATATTCACAGTTGACCACCACAAACCTGGGACTCCAAAGAGGAATGAGTGTCTAGATAGACATATCTTTGCACATATGCCATCTAGGTCTCTCCTGCAACACCATGCATGTAGATTTTAACCTTGTACAATAAATTATTACAAATATATTCTTAATAAAATAGAAAATATACAATGGTGCACACAAATTACACGGATATTTTACCATAGAAACCCAAACTGGGAAAACAAAAAATCTTTTGAGTCGCACCTCTAATATTCTATTCATCATATCTTCATTGTTTACAACACAATATATATATATATATATATATATATATATATATATATATATCCTGCGACATCCAAAACCCCTAATCCATTGACTTGGATTAGTCAAAAACCCTAACTCCTTAACCAAAATTAGAAAACCATCGGTGAAAACCATGTGTTGAAAAACCACAAAAAAAATGAACATAGAAAATGCGACAAAAAAACAAAACATGGGTGTTGCCCCCCTGCAAACACCCCGGAAAGGGGGCTAGTGACCCCCCTATGTGCCCAATGCAATGCAAGCACTAAGTCTTGACATGAAAATAATATAACACATACCCAACATTCTCCCACTTGTTGTTTTATTTGCATACAGGCTTACATAGTCAACAATCCAGGGAAACAATGCCCATAAATCCTCTGCACTAAGAGAACTTCTCAGTGCTCATAGATTTTGTTAATGAATCTGAAAAATTATTCAAGGTGTCCACCTTCATCAATAAAACCTTATTTTATTCAACCATGTATCTGCAAAAGTGATATTGAACATCAATATGCTTTGTCTTTGAATGATAAGTTGGGTTCTTCACCAGGAAGATCGCACTCTAACTTTCACAATATATCCTTACACATTGATGTACCAACCCAATACTTGAACACAATCTATGTAAACATGCTACTTCCATGCTTGCATGAGTGGATTCCATGTATTCAACTTATGTAGTTGAGATTTCCCCTACAAACTGTGTTTTTTCCATCCAACAGATTGCTCCTCCAAACAGGTTAAACACATACCCCTTTGTAGATCTTATGTGATCCATATCTATAGTGTAGTCTGCATAAAAAAACCGTTGTATGTACAACACTCTATCCAATCCTATTCTTCCTTG
The DNA here is from genome assembly GCA_009831015.1 of Picea engelmannii. Lineage (NCBI taxonomy): Eukaryota > Viridiplantae > Streptophyta > Pinopsida > Pinales > Pinaceae > Picea > Picea engelmannii. The sequence continues at coordinate 709,429 of ML781219.1, read as the reverse complement.
GTAACACAATACATAACTAGTAGTGCCATGAAAATATCTGAAAACCCCCTTTACTATTGTCCAATGTTGCTTCCCTGGTTTTGACATATACCTTCTCAAAACTCCCACTGCATGTGCAATATTGAGTCTAGTATAGACCATTGCATACGTCAAACTATAAATCACACTAGCATATGGAACATGAGACATGTCCTCTTCCTCTTCCTATGTCTTGGGACATTGATCCACAGATAAAGTAACACCTATAGGAATAGGGAACTTGATTGATTTACATTCCTACAAATCAAACCTCTGCAACATTGTCTCAACACATTTTCTTGGATTTAACCATAGTTTCATGTTTGTCCGATCTCTTTTAATTTCCATGCCCAAAATTAAATTTGCAACACGAATATCCTTCGTGTCAAACTTAGAGGAAAACTGATTTTTTACATCTTCATAATTATTTTGTCATTTCCTATCGAAAACATATCATCCACATACAAGACCAAATAAATGAGATGATCAGCAATTAATTCGAAATACACACAATGATCCACTTTTCTCCTTGTGAATCCAAGTCCTAACATATAAGCATCAATTTTTTGATACCACATCCTTGTTGTTTTTTTAACCCATATAAGGACTTTATTCATCTTGCATACCATATTTTTCTTTCCCTTCTTAGTAAATCCTTCTAGTTGCTTCATGTAGATTTATTCTTCTAGATCCCCATGAAGGAATGTTTTCTTCACATCCATCTTCATACCTCAAAATTAAACACACCAACAACAGATAAAAGAAATCTAATATAAGTTAACTTGGCAACAACAGAAAAAAAAAATAAAAAAAATTCACCAAAGTCAATTCCCTCTACCTGGGAATAACCTTTTGCTACTAACCAACATTTGTAATTATTCACTTTTCCATCTACATTCAACTTCTTCTTAAATACCCATGTGTTTTCAATGAGATTTCTTCCATTTGGAAACTCCACTAGATCCCAAGCCTCATTCTTTTCCAAGGTTTCCATTTATTCAACCATGGCCTTTTTCGAGAGTTTTACATCCTCTGAATCCATTGCCTCCCTAACAGTTCTAGGATCATTATTAGTAACAGACAAAGATTTTTTTTTACATAAATCAGGTGGAGTATACCTTTTTGGTTGCCTTCTTAACTGAACCAATCTCCTCAATACTAGAGTATGAGGATCTTCTTCTTATAATTCTTGTTCTTCTGTAGAGTCTGATTCATCATCATTCAACTCAAAATATATTTTATTTGGTTCTTCCTTCCTTGGTAGGAAATCATGTTTGACAACATATTTGATTTCTTTAAATACCACATCTAATTTATACAGTACCTTCTTAGTGTCTGGGTTCCAAATCTTATACCCTTTTAGGACATCTTTATACCTAATAAAGATACACTTTTTAGCCTTTTTTCTAGCTTACTCTTGTTTTCCTTTGGAACATGAACATAGACATCACAAGAAAATACCCTAAAATGTGTCAGAGACGGTTTCTTACCATTCCATACCTCATGTGGATTCTTGTCATCCAATTATGATGAGGGTGATCGATTGACCAGGTAACATGCGGTACCCACTACCTCTACCCAGAATTCTTGTCCTAACCCGACACCACTGAGAATGCACCTTGATTTTTCCATCAACGTCTTGTTCATCCTTTCTGTAACTCCAACTTGTTGAGGTGTATATAGAGTATTATTCTTCCTTTCTATACTTCACTTCTTACAGAATTCTTTGAATTCATTTCCACGGAATTCTCCAACATTATCCGTCCTCAACACCTTAATTCTCTTCTCTATTTGATTCTCCATAAGAGCCTTAAACTCTTTAAACCTGTCAAAGACTTTAGATTTCTTACTAAGGAAATATATCCAGATTCCATGTATTCCTTGAGAATTCATCTATAAATGAGACATATTACACAGATATTCCCAGTGATGGAACCAACATAGGTCCAAACACATCATTGAACAACAATTGTAAAATTCTCTCTACCCTTGTTGCGCTAGAGGGGAATATTACCTGATTCTACTTCCCATATACACACTATTCACAGAAATCAAAACCCAAAGAGAATTTAGAAATATCTTTAATCATACATTTACCATGTAGTAGTATAAGGCCCTTCTCTTCAAAATTCCCCAGTATTTGATGCCACAACATATCCTTTCTACAGAGACATAGGATTTTTTTCTTCTTTAGCTCCAATATTAGGAACAATGGAAATATTTCACCCATCACTAATAGTTCTTCCTTTCAAACTATACAGAGTTCCACACTGAACTCCCTTGAACAACACCATTTCTCCTAAAACATCCTACAAGTTTCTTTCTTAAAGACTGGTTTTACCCCTACATTGTCCATTTTTCTTACATAAATCAAATTTATGGCCAATCCTGGAATGTGCATAACACAAAGGAGGGTTACAATCCTTCCATCTATGAGTTTCAAATTAAATTTTCCTCATCCTACGATTTTGGTTGTTGAGATAGAAACTAGGAAAACATCACCTCCATCATACCTTTCATTTTTTCAAAAACACTCCCTTTGCGGACTCATATGAAAGGATGCACATGAGTCAACCAATCATGCCTCATGATCTGCATGTGTTCTTGAATAAGCCAACTACACATCTCCTCCTTCTTTTGTGAAGGTTTTTTCTTTTGTAGAAGGGGCATCTTCAGATCCCTTCCCTCTCTCAACACTTTTGGATCTACATTGCTTCTTGTAATTCCCTTCTTTTCCACATATCTACTATACCTTTACAATTTTTCTAGGAGATTTAGATCATCCATTAGATTTATATCTTCCACTTGAGGACTTATATATATTTCCTTCATGGGATTTTCCTCTTGAAAATAATGCATTTGTTCTCTATCCTTCCATGTCCTTTCCGCCTCATCTCCTTCGACAACAAGGATAATACCACATCATCAAAACTTAAAGTAGTTGTATTACTACCTATGGACACAACTACACTAACCCAAAAGTATGGTAAAGAATACAATAAACTGATACACTTATCTTCATGAGAAATATTAATATTAACATATAATAGTTGTCTTACCACAATATTGAAGGCATTCAGATGCTTTGTCACCGAGTCTCCACCTTTCATCCTTAGGTTATACAAATTCTTCTGCAAGAACAATTTTTTTACTAGGGACTTTGATTGATACAAATTCCCTAATTTGTCCCATAATTCCTTGGATGTAGCTTCCCTTAAGACATTCAATAATACTGAATCTGAGAGACACAATCAGATTGTGCTCTTTTCCTTCTAATCCAAGGTTCCCTAGTCTTATGATGACGTTCTTGTAGGTGCAGTCTCTGGATCCACTGCTCTTTGTCCTCCAACACATCTTCCATCTTGAGCTTCCACAACTCAAAACTTTTCCCATTAAATTTATCAATATCTATGTTCGAATTTCTCGCAATTTGTTTTCACCTGAAGAATTGATGCCTCATATATCCCTTTGTAACAAGTTTTACCATGAACCTAAGCTAAAACCCTTGACCACAAAGGTGTCCCCCTAAAGCCAATAATTTATTTGATACCAAATGTAGATTTTAACCTTGTATAACAAATTACTACAAACATATTCTTAATAAAATAGAAAAGATACAATGGAACACACACACACACATTACACAAATATTTTACCCTGGAACCCAAACTGGGAAAAATAGCAACCTATTTAGAGTCGCACATCTAATATTATATGCATCATATCTTCATTCTTTACATATATATAGTATCTTGGAGCATCTAAAACCCCTAACCCATTGAACCGAATTAGTCAACGACACTAACTCCTTAACTAAAATTAGAAAATCATCAGTAAAAACCATGTGATGAAAAACCACCAAAAAATAGACACAAAAAATGAAAAACAAAAAAAAAAATCAGGAGCGCTACCCCTGAAACCCCACGCAAGGGGTTCCTTCCCCCCTGTGACCCCCCGTGTTCTTGGTGCAATGCAGACACTAAGTCTAGTCATGAAAAGAATATAACACATACCTAACAATGTAGTACCTCAGGGAACTAGGACAAATTATCCCCCCTCCTAGACAATCCAGTGATGAAATAATCATCCTCCTATGTGGGATGATACCATAGATTGGTACTAACCCTGAATGCTTATCGACCATGATCCCAATGACAGATCAATTTTTTTTTTAAATGAATATTTCCCCCTAAGGAATGTACCCTCCTCATAAAACATGAGGAGGCCAAAATCCATCAAAAGGGCGTGTGTATGTTGTGAAATAGGGAAAGGGAGCAACTCTCTCTCCTTCTCCCTAGCCTCCCACTCACATACCAATGTGTACATGTCGACATGTTGTTGTTGTCACTACTCCTCCTCTCGACGTCATCATATTTGATTCACATACAACTATTGTTAGGCACATATATGTAGATTAAAAAAAACTTGAAATTATAAAACACACACATATATAAATAACTTTTAATTTAAAAATTCTAAAATTATTTTTTTTTGCAAAACAATCTAGAAAAGTAACTAGTGCACCTAAAATAGAATGTACGCACCACCCATGGTGCTCTATATCATACAAACGGCACCTCCATGTGTTTTTGTTACTAACAGGCATCGATGTGCCACATTTCTTATCGCACCACTGTGTATTTTAGTGGTGCATCCCATAAGATGAACCACACCGTTGAATTGTGAAATAATCATTGCGTTTGTTGTACCTAAAGGAACCCCTATGTTGAATTGTTTTATTGCGACTTAAGTAGTGTGATGTGTTAATATGAATGTAGCAATGCTACCGTGTTATTGTAGAACCAACATTACATTTTTTCGTATGTTGGGATGTATAGAGCATGCTCACCGGTAATGGGGCATACAATGAAACACCCATCATGTGAAATCATACAATATTTTCCCAGTGCAGTTATGTTAACTGCACCATTTCATTTCGTTAACAAAGACGCACCCATGCGCTAAAATTTATGGCACACAAAATTATTTTTTCGCTTCGTTAAACTGAAATCATTGGTGCGCCCATTTTACCAGAGAACTGGCATGATATTTAATGGTGGGTTGTCTTTAATAATGTGCCAAATATGGATCCTTACCAAAGATGCACCTCTATGCTTATTTTTCAAAACTTATCACAGTGTGTACTGTTATCATTTATGCATCGGTGCTCCACGATTATTGTCACACCACTACATATTTTATCGATGCATAAAATAAGATGCACTGTGCTGATAGATTATGAAAAATTTGGCATGGTGTTGTGCTCTTTACAACACTAGTGTGTTCATTGGACCTATGGGAACCACTAGGTTAAATTTTTTTATCGCAACTTAAGTGGTGTGATGTGTTACTATTAATTCATCGGTGCTACCGTGATATTGGATCATCGACATTTTGTTCAATGATGAGTTGTGAAGTATAGATCACCAGTCGCAGGGCATCCAATGAGATGCCTCGCTATGCCAAGTGGATCAATATATGTCATGTTGTGGTTCTCTAAACAGGACCGGTGCATTTGGTTAAAATGGTTGCACCACTACGTTAAATTTCATGGATTTTAAAGTTAGTGGTGTTCTTAATTAAACGGAAGGTTCTAGTGCAGGGAGAAACCAAGGATGCACCGGTTGTGGGGCGTCCCAAAGGATGCACCACTTTGTTTTTAAAATTTATTGCAGTGCTCTTCCTTGAATGGAATTGGTGTGTATGTTTATATTATAATTACAAGTGGCAGTGCTCACTGTGAATTTAACACAAGATGCACCACTTTGAGGTGAGTCGAAGCGTTCAAGTGCACCATGCGGAATTGGAAAACATTTTGAAAAAAAAATTCAAATTTCAAGCTAAATTCAAATTTTAATTGGATCAAAATACAAATAGAAAGGTAATAAACAATTTACCTAGACTCTTATGTCCCGAGGAATCATGGCTTCACCGTTGAGAGGAAATGAAAATTTGTGGTAATTTCCAAAATTTGGAAATGTGTGGAATCTAGCAATGTAGCTATTCAACTCATTATACAACACTCGAAACAAGGAATATTTGGAAGGAGGGTGAGCATCGGTGCTTGCTTGAGAATTTGGAAGCACGGGATGAAGTGTAACAATGAAAATGAATTCGGTAAAAAAAAAATATTTACCCTACCGTCGTACGCTTGATGACAGTGATGCGTATCAGTGCATAATGTTCAATGAAACCGATTGGCTTTTATTGGTGCTTTTTTTTTTAATTATAACATAAGACTATGATTTTAAGTAGTGAAGAATCAATGTGTTATTGTTTATGTCCACACCGGTTTGTATGTACCTTTAAGGCGCACCGATAAAAAAAACTTGGCAAAATCCTTCGATCTCCCACCTTCGCTAACAACCTCCATTCTAAAAAGAGAAGAGATAGATTTTCCGATGAGGTTCCATAAAAACCTTTGCAAGAAGGTGTTCTCCATGTAGTGTTAATTCTCCCATCCATTGGTCCATCTAAATATAGCTCAAACGTAACGTCAATATGTAACACATCTAACTAACTGGTTTTCATACAATCATCTATTTGAGAATCAGTCCTAGACTATCGAACATGCCCCACTATAGTCTCTCCACTAATATGCCTACTTGTTGGAATCCCTTCGATCATCAATATTCATCCCTTAATTTTTATTTGTCCAACTCCCCCCTATGTTTCAAACTATTCAATTCTTTCATTCTTGACTCATTGGTTCCATCTTTGCTAATCTCTTTCTACAACACCTCACCACACTCTTAACTTGTTCACATTTTGCTCAAATAGTATTGGCTATTTATTGCAACTTTCCTCATGACCCATTCAACCCACTCTTGTGCATATGTGTCCTCCATAGTATTTTCTCCTTCATGTCATCATCCTTTCAAGCACTATTCTGGTCCACCCCTCAATGTAGGGTTCTACATTTTCATGCTCAGTTTCTTAAATGGAAATGAATCTCCTTCCATCATTTTTTTTTATTGAAGTAAGGTTTTCATTTACTCCTCTTCTTGAAAACAATTTCTTAAACTGGTTTTAGGTCCTTGAATAGGATTGATACAACTCTACTACAAAATCAATCAAATATCCCTCTAAAGTTATCTTCACGAATAGATCTACAACTTAGTTAATGGGATGATTACAATAATGCATAGTTATCGTAATCTAGAGCTTCTCATTGACTATCTTCAACTTTTTCCATACGTAATAAGAATCTTCATCGAGTCTATGCAACAACTTGTATAAACTTATTGGAAATTCAACCCAAAAATATCTCACAAAATATTCATATAACAATTTCTCCTTAAAATTAATCATAATCTATCCCAAGAATGGGATGACTTGTTTGGAAAATTGTTCAATGTAGGCATCAAACAAGACTTGTAAGTGTGCCTTAGACAACCTCTACTTAATTTTACTAAGATCCCATGCTCATGATCTAGTGCTAGTAATAAAATCGTTTGTTGTCTCAATTTTGCAGACCAAGGTCTGCAGTGCTATCCAACAAATATCTTATAGTCTAGCACCAACATTTTCAATACCTAAGACAAGAAAGGCCTCACCTAACGTGCATTTACTAGATGTTTGATAGGTGGAAAGAGAAACAAAATGGATATTTAATCTTACTACCATCCACTTATATTACCATAATTTATTACATAATCGTTGAAGTTAATCTTAGCAAAAATCAACATTTAGTATAAAAAAAAAATTAATCCATTCATTAAAACAAAATATTAAAGAAGCACAACATGTATGTCATCCATGTGTAGACAATGAATCAAAATATAGATAAGACATGAGGTAATTTAAAATTATATTTAAGAACCAATAGAAAATACATTGTGATTAACTCAAGATTTACAATAGAATCAATACTCAACCAACCAACCTTTTCCCTAACCCATACAATACAATTTATACAATGAATCCCATAGGCATGGCGAGAAATTCTGAAATACTAGCATAATCAGAAAATACAACTTCATATAATCAAATTACTCTACATTCAATTCTCCAGCTACATGTATCCATAAAAATTGGGACCATATCCTCGAAACCTGCTACTCTATTCTTCCCAACTACCCTTGTCTTTCTCTTCTTCATGTTATTTAATATTCTTCAAAATGCATGACATTGCATTGATTCTATGTGTATTGATTTTGCGTCAAGGGGCTAGCAATGGTGGACTTGGATAAAGTGAAAGCAATCCAGTATTTGGATCCATGAATGAATCCTTCAAATGTAAAATAGTTTATTGGTCACACTTTCTATTATTATAGAAAAACTGTGAAATATAATGCAAGCATGGTGAATTCCATGGAAACACTTTTGAATCATGGCACACCATTTGAGTGAAAGATTGAGTATCAAGTTTTCTTTGAGACACTTGGACAAGATTCTACATGCACATGTCTTGAGATTCATTTATTGAAAAAACATCATTCGTGTCCATGTGGATGCATCAAGTATTATCACTAATTATCACTAGAGCTATCCTAGTATAATCTAGTATAATTAGGGGATAAAGGTGTGGACCGTTTGATTTAGTATATCATAGGAAAGTAAGCTCCAATGGAGAGAAAAAACCCGATGACAAAAAGTGCAATGTTGGATATGATTTATGTGTTGAATATGATTTATACGTTAAAAAAAATCACAACTTTCTTTGTGGTAAGTTCCATTTTTATGTGGATCATCAATCATTGAATTAATTTAACAATAAGACAATGTTGTCCAGGAGCTTGAGTAGAAAATGCATGCTATTCTCTAACTACGATTATGAGATGTCTTTTAATTTCAAAAGGTGCACCTAGGACCATACTACTTATCACACATTAACAACACATTAACAACAATGAGGGTTAGAAAGCATGACAAGACATTCACTTTTTTGATGTGTTTTTATTTCATGTACAAGGGCCTCCTTAGTATCCAGATTATGTTCTCCATTTTCTTGAAATGAAAAGGAACCCAGAGGATGGTCTACAATAGAAAGGATAAGTCTAGTTGATATAGAAGTAGATCTCAATATTTTCATTTATGTCATATATAGGTTTGAGACAGAAGGAATTTTTAGGAGATGTTTCCCAATAGTGGATAAAGAGATTATGCTTATGGAAGTTCACTCTACAATAGAAAGGATAAGTTTAGTTTATAGAGAAGTAAACCTCAATATTTTCATTTATGTCCTATATAGGCTCAAGACAGAAGGAATTTTTAGGAGATGTTTCCCAATAGTGGATAAAGAGATTACACTTATGGAAGTTCACTCTATAATAGAAAGGATAAGTCTAGTTGATAGAAAAGTAAACCTCAATATTTTCATTTATGTCCTATATAGGCTCGAGACAGAAGGAATTTTTAGGAGATGTTTCCCAATAGTGGATAAAGAGATTATGCTTATGGAAGTTCACTCTAGATTTATAAGAGGGCATTTCTATGTGATAGAGGAAACATATAAGATATTTTCTTATATGTGAGGTGGCCAATAGTTTTCAAAGATTCTTTCAAATTTGCGATAAATTGTTTCAAGCTTGTGAGAAAGTGTGAATAATACCAAAATGTTTCTGACAATCTACATTGTGGTATGGAAGTTCACTCTAGATTTATAAGAGGGCATTTCTATGTGATAGAGGAAACATATAAGATATTTTCTTCTATGTGAGGTGGCCAATAGTTTTCAAAGATTCTTTCAAATTTGCGATAAATTGTTTCAAGCTTGTGAGAAAGTGTGAATAATACCAAAATGTTTCTGACAATCTACATTGTGGTAAGTTCCATTTTTATGTGGATTGTCAATCATTGAATTAAATTATCAATAAGAAAATGTTGTCCAGGAGCTTGAGTAGAAAATGCATGCTATTCTTTAAGTATGATTCTAAGATAACTTTCAATTTCAAAAGGTGGACCTAGGACCATATTACTTATCACACATTAACATCAATGAGTGTTAGAAAGCATGAGAAGACATTCACTATCTTGATGTGTTTTTATTTCATGTACAAGGACCTCCTTAGTATCTAGATGATATGCTCCATTTTCTTGAAATGAAAAGGAACCAAGAGGATTGTCTACAATAGAAAGGATAAATCTAATTGATAGATAAGTAAACCTCAATATTTTCATTTATGTCCTATATAGGCTCGAGACAAAAGGAATTTTTAGGAGATGTTTCCCAATAGTGGATACAAAGATTATTCTTATGGAAGTTCACTCTCTATTTATAAGAGGAAATTTCTATGCGATAAAGGAAACATATAAGATATTTTCTTAGGTGTGTGATGGCCAAAAATTTTCAAGGATTCTTTCAAATTTGCGAGAAATTTTTTCAAGTTTGTGAGAAAGGATGAATAATACCAAAATGTTTCTCATAATCTACAAGTGGGGGGCTTAAATGATTTGAACATTGTTTTGTTTATATAGGTGGATCCCTTGTCATAGATAATAGGACATAAGAAAATTGCATAATTATAATGACAATTTTTTTTATGAAGTGGACAGACATTGTTTGGAACAACATAACAATAATCACATCAGATTTTTAATTAAATCATGTTTTTTAGGTTTGTATGCGTATTTAGATCACACAAAACAAGGGAAATCATTTTACAACAACTCACATTGTTTTTTTATAACATTGAGAAAGTGAATTATGGATGTCTTGGACCATATATACCTAAACAATTTATGCATATGTGTCATTCAATAATACAACATTGGAAAATATGTCTTTTTGGCATGTGGGTGAATATTTTTTTGGAACATCAAGTCATGATGGTTCATCACACTTCTCTTGGAATCAATTGGTCGGGTGGTCGACCTATGTAATATTCTATGATCTGAAGCTTGAGGACTTAATCCGTGAAAAGTTGAGTCATGGTGGATGTTGTAAATGGGTGTTGAAGAGCACATAAATGAGCATACTTGAAAAGATGATAAACTACCACCATGATGACCGATTTATTTTCCGATTTTGGTAAGCCTACAATAAAATCCATACAGATATCCCACAAAATTGCAGGTGGAATCGAAAGAGACTGCAGTGTGCCAGGAGATTTGACTATTTCTCCCTTGTTGCGTTGACACATATCACATTCAGCCACAAAATTACCATCATCTTGTTTCATACCATCCCAGAAAAAAGAAAATTTAACCCTGTCATAGGTTTTGGTAAACCCAGAGTGCCCAGATGTGGATGTAGCAAGAAGTTCAGAAAGTACCGTGGATTTAAGTTTTGAATTTTTACTTAAATACAAATGGCCTTTGTGTCGAATGTCACCATGGAGCCAAGAGTAATTTGGGGAAACTCTAGAATTGGAATGCAATTGTTGTATCAGATGCGAACTTTTGGGATTGTGTAGCCATTCCTGGTGAATGGCTTGGAGCCAATCTGGTACAATGAAGGAGAGAGAAAAAAGGAACCCTTCATCTTCATATTTTCTGGAAAGTGCATCTGCAACCACTTTGTCTTTTCCTTTCTTGTAAATGATCTCATAATCATATCCAAAGAGCTTAGTCACCCATTTTTGTTTCTCTAGGGAGGAAATGCGTTGTTCCATAAAATACTTGAGGCTTTGATGATGTATCTTAATTTGGAAGCATTCCCCCAATAGATAAGGGCGCCAAAGATCAAAGGCATGCAGAATAGCCAACATTTCCTTTTCATAGATTAATTTTCCCAAATTTCATTCAGACAGTTGTTTGATGGTAAAGGCCAAAGGCCGACCCTCTTGCATAAGGACAATGCCAATTCCTTTCCCTGAAGCATCACATTCTAGGACAAAGGTCTTTGTGAAATCAAGAAGGGAAAGGACTAGAGTGGTGCACATGGCCATATTCAATGTTTGAAAAGCCTGAGCAATGGCTGGAGTCCAATTGAAATAATTCTTTTTAAGGAGTGCAGTGAGAGGTGCCGCAATCTTTCCATAACTCTTAACAAACTTGCGATAATAACCTCTTAAGACTGGAAATCCACGCAAGATTTTGAGAGTCTTTGGGTGAAGAAATTCTTTCATAGCTTCAATATTTTTAGTATCCACCTTGATGCCTACCTTGCCAACAATATGACCCAAGTAATCGACTTCTGAGGCACCAAAATAAAATTTAGATTGTTTCAAGAAAAGTTGGTGCTGAGAGAGTAGATGGAGAACTCGATCCAGATGAGAAAGATGGTTTGTCCAAGTTTTTCTATAGATGAGGATATCATCAAAGAAAACTAAGACAAAATGACGGAGAAAAGGATGGAAGATGTGATTCATGAGACTTTGAAAAGTGGATAGAGCATTACACAAGCCAAAGAGCATGACCAAAAACTCATAGTGGCCCTCATGAGTTATAAGGACAGTCTTAGGAATGTCTTCCTCTTTCATACAGATCTGGTGGTAGCCAGAACGAAGATCAAGTTTAGTAAAGAACTGGGTGCCACTCAATTCATCCAAGAGGTCATCAATGATAGGAATGGGAAATTTGTCTTTAATGGTGAGTTTTTTGAGGCGCGGAAGTCAGGAAACATGTGCCAATAACCTTATTTATTAAGGACCATGACCATAGGAGAAGAGTACAGGCTCATACTAGGGCAGATAACACTTGCGTTAAGTAGTTCTTGAACCATTTTCTCAATTTCATTTTTTGGGAAAAGGGGTGATGATAGGGACGAATATTGGGAGGAACGATTCATGGGACAAGGGGAATGGAATGATCATGAACACCACGGGAAGGAGTGAGTCCTTGGGGAGTGGAAAAAACCATTTGATATTTAGAGAGGATGGATATGAGGTCCTACAACACAGAGGGTGTCTCAGTTGCTTGTATGGAATGGAGTTGGGAAATAACGCTTGAATGACCTTTTTTGAGCAGCTTTTCCATGCGATGGGAACTAATGATCTCACGGGAACCAACAGTGATGCCTTAGAACTTATATTTTTTATCCTCCTGGTCGAATTGCATGGTTAATTCCTTAAAATCCATGATAATGGGACCCAAAGTCCTTAGCCAAACTGCACCCAACACAATGTCACAACCGCCCATGTCAATAGCAAACATATGATATTTCAGGTGGTAGTCACCAATTTTGAGACACATTTTCACAACTCCCTCCACATTTCATGGACCCACCATTGGCAATCATGATTTGGAAATTATTGACTGCACGGATATAGAAATTAGTCTCTTGGGCAATGCGGGGATGAATAAAATTATGGGTGCTTCCACTATCAACAAGAATGATGACCTTCATATGCTTGATGTGGCCAATTATCTTGAGGGTTTCGAGAGAAGAGAATATAGTGAGAGAATTTAGGGAAATGACCAGTTCTACTTCAGGAGGGTTTGAGGGAGGGTTTATGTCAGTGGGTTCAGGTGACATAGACACAAGGGGGGCTTCAATATCCTCTTCTGAAACATCCTCTGAGATGGCCATACAAAGATTTTGTTCCTTACATTTGTGTCCCAGAAAATATTTGTCATCACAATTATAACAAAGGCATTTGAGTTGGCATTAAACCATTTCAACCCTGGTCAATTTTTGGATCTTTAGTGGAGTAGAAGGAGGAGTGGGGTTTATTGGTTTAGTGCGAGGAATAAAGGAGGGTTTCTGGTTTTGAGAAGAGACAACCTTTTGTGCTTCCTTATCTCTTTTAGTATCCTCCACCAAAATATGAGTTCGATCCATGAGGACACAGGCACGAATATCATCCTTAAGGCCACTGATAAAACATTCTTGGAAAAAAGCATCAGACATTCCCTCTGTACGAAAATCCAGTCACTCAAAAGCAGCTATAAAGTATTCCACTATGCCATATTGTTTCAACTTTGTCAAATGGCCTAAATGGTTGGTTTCGGTGTCAAAGAATTCATAAATATCTGCCACAAAGTGTGTCCAAGAAACATACCCTTGACGGGCAATTTTTCTCCATTCCCACCATTGCCAATGTTCTTGATCTAAATGGAGAACACATACCAAAGTTTGGCCAAATCATCTGTAATGTTGTACAAAGAGAAATAATATTCCATTTGAGTTACCCAACCAGTGGGATCTGAGTGATCCAGGTGGATATCAGTGGCCACCCACCTTTTCCGACTAGCTCAAAATAGTTTTCTAGCAATTTTGGCAATTTACTATTTTTAACAGGTTTTAACTTCTGGGGCCATTTTGAGGGCCTAAATGAAGGTTTTTCATGATCGAGGTTCTCAATTATAGTCGAAGGAATAATTGAGCCCCCAAAATTAATCTCCTCGATGATACCTTTCCAATGAGCTATCATACACCTAAAACGAAGATCATATGCAAAAGTTACGACCCCGGGAAATTGATGTACTAACTTACCCAAACAGGGCCCACATGACTTTTGACGCTTCATCTCCTAGGGTTAGGTTTTTGGATGTCTATGGTTTTTGGAATTCTTGTTTATTGTAAAAATTCTTTCAAAGCCTCATTGTAATCATCTTCTTGCGAATGTGAGTAGCCATCACATCTCTTCTCAGAGATAAGATACCACCATTCTAGCGAGTCTTTCACTCTATATTTTTACAGTCTCTGTACATTTATTTCATTAATAGAAATCGTGTATTATTGTATCTCTGTGTTTATGGTTTCATATATGATATATTTATGTTATATTATTGAATATATGCGATATCTCTGTACATTTCTTTATTATATCTCCACTCTCATTTTGTGCCGAAAATAATTCAGATCAGTGGTATCAGAGCAAGTTGCTCTTGATTGTTTTTTCAGTGCATGTCCTCGACGAGGTTTGAGTATATCAAGTTGGGTCTTGTTATTGTCTCTCTTGAAGAAAATCGCTCTCGCACACCCAAGAAACCCTCAATGGTGGAAGCAAAGAAAAACGATGGAGCAGACGATCCTATCAATCTGTTGCTTGAGCAAGCTCTCGCGCAACAGAGGGACGAAATGATGGATAATTTTGCCCACATACTTAAACGCCTGTTGATAGCATCAAGCACATATTCATCAAGAAGCCACTTTGGAGTCACCTCTCCTTTCAAGGTACAAGTTAATTTTGATATTCCTGTATTTGAAGGACAGATATATGCAGAAGTCCTAGAAAAATGGTTAACTCTTCTAGAAGGTTATTTCTATGTTCACAATTTTTCCGACAAAGAAAAGATCACCTTTTCACTCCTTAAATCTCTCCCTCATGTCAAACATTGGTGGGAAACTTACTGGGAGAAAAGTTCCACAGAGGATTCTGGAATATATGGGGTCGATCCCACTTGGGATTTTTTTGTGGATGTGATAAAGGAACAGTATTACCCTGTTGGCAACTATGAGGACCAGTACATGATATGGACCACACTGTGGCAAGAGAGGGGCCAAGCAATTCTGGAGTTCACCAATACCTTCCATACCTTGCGCACCAAGATGGGTATCAAAGACTCTGAGCTACATTTGGTTCTAAAATATCATGGGGCTCTACACAAATACATCCAGACTGAAATGGATTTTTTGAACATCTCATCACTCGGTGATGCTTATCGATATGCTGTTAAAATTGAGCAAAAATTTAAGCACCAGAACAAACAGGAATTCGGGTCTGCAAATCCGCAACAACCAAAGTATGACAAAGACGTCCCTAACAAACAGTCTCCCGAAAACCATTCTAAGACACAGGAAAAGAAGGGTCACGGGAAGACAAAGAAGGACACTAGAAAATGGTGTGATTTCCACAAAATCCCCTGGCACAACACCGATGAATGTCGCTCAAAACAGTCATTGGTGGCCAAGATCAAAGACAAGGAGCCAAACCCTAATTCAGAATCTGATTATGAAAATACTGGTAAAGGACATATCATTGACGCAAACCCCACTGCTATTGTCGTGACAACAACAATTCAACCAGAAGAACCAACAGATCCTAAAGAGGGGGAGGGCCTTTTTCATTCACAGATGTGGGTGAAGGGGACCCCGCTGCATTTTATTGTTGATAGCGGAAGCCAGAAAAACCTCATATCAGTAAAGGTCGTCAAATAGTTGGGATTGTCGACAACACCACACTTGCAACCATACAACATCGAGTGGCTTCGACAAGGACGAGATCTCTGTGTCAGCCAACAGTGTCTATTATCATACGACATCCAACCCTTCAAGGATGAGGTATTATGTGATGTTTCCCCACTGGATGTCTATGATGTTCTTTTGGGACAACCATATATGTTGAGATGCCATGCTATTTATGAGTCTTGACCCCGTAGTGTCATTGTTACTTTGGGGGGTCATCTCTATAGAATACCAGAGGTAGTTCCAACTATTATTCCACCTAAAAAGTGTCACAAGGTAGTATCTCATACTGCAAAATTCAGTTTCTTCACAATCTGTTCAAAAGGGGAATAGAAGGACACTGCAACCACTATAGCCTCGCCCCCTGCACCTTCTATCCAATAGAAGCAGGTCGACAAGTTTGCAGCAAAGAGCAAATATTCCTTCTGCACACCTTCCTTTCATGTAGCTTGACTTTTTGAACAACCTCATCTTCAACAGGTTCATGACATACTTCCATAAACTAAGCAGTGCGACACCTCCAACAATACAAGCAGCTCACCCAGATGCAGATCCAACAAACGCTTTTCCCTCTCCCCCGGGAACTCAATGTAATGGATACCATTGCTTCCTAAGGATGGAGGATTGTTCCAAGTAGATATCAGTGGCCATCCACCTTTTCCAACTGGCTCAAAACAGTTTTCTGACAATTTTGGCAATTTACTATTTTTAGCAGGTTTTAGCTTCTGGGGCCATTTTGAGGGCCCAAATGAAGGTTTTTTGAGATATAGGTTCTCAATGATATCTGAAGGCATGATTGAGCCCCCAAAATGAATCTCCTCGATGATACCTTTCCAACGAGCTATCATACGCTTAAAACGGATATCGTATGCAAAAGTTATGACCCTAGGAAGTTGATGTACTAACTTACCCAAACGGGGCCCACATGACTTTTGGCGCTTCATCTCCTAGGGTTAGGTTTTTGGATGTCTAGGGTTTTGGGCATTCATGTTTATTGTAAAAATGCCTTCAAATCCTCATTGTAATCATCTTCTTGCGAATGCAAGTAGCCGTCACATCTCTTCTCAGAGATAAGATGCCACCATTCTAGTGAGTCTTTCACTCTGTATTTTTACAATCTCTGTACATTTCGTTCATTAATAAAAAGCGTGTATTACTGTATCTCTGTGTTTATGGTTGCATATCTGATATATTTGTGTTATATTATTGGATATACACGATATATCTATACATTTATTTATTATATCTCCGCTCGCATTTCGTGCCGAAAATAATCCGGATCATCGAGCCATCAAATTTGGTCACATCCAGACGTGGAAGGCGTTGGTCACGCTGAAAGTGATGGGGATGAAAATTATGGGAATGAGAGGAGGTTTCAGCTTCGGTATGCAAATTTGGGTCAGATAAAGGGGGATCTACAGGCATATGCAACTTTGTGCAAATCATCGAACGACAGATTCAAGCTGGGTAGTAATGTCTTGTTTGAGGTCTTCTTTTAGTTCCTCGATTGAGGCGACGATGGAGGAATGCATGTTTTTATTGATGGTGGAAATATTGGCACTGAGTTGTCTCACTTATTGTTGGGTCTCTGTGAAATTATATTGCAAGGTATTGAAGCGAGCTTCCAAGTCTTGGCTATGGGTATGGGCCATGATGAGGAGGGAACCAAAAAGGGGTGGGTGGGGTCAAAAAATTTGCTAAAAAATGATAGGTATGAATGTGATAAGGGAAAAGATATAAATCCAATGGAATAGGTCTCAAATAATGGTGCAACAAAATCCAAACTTTTTTTTTTAACACCTGCAGAGTTATACTTTGGTTTGAAGAATATTGTAGTGATGAAATGCCCAAATGCTTAATCAAGAAGAAATGTGTAGTGATTTGGAAACTCGAATGCAGGAGACACAGTTGTGCGGTAATAGATCTTGTTTGTTTTTGTTTTTGTTTTTGTTTTTTTTGTTCCCAAAGGTTAGGTATTCAAGGGTTCTATAAAAAAGGGTTTGCCCTGTGTTATAGCTCTATGATATACATGTGGGGTCCAACAATAGTACTCATCCCATTATTTCAGGGCACCAACTAAGGAGGCTAGACCGTTCCCTTAGTCGTACTACCCAACTATAGGTGTTGTATGATGCATTACCACTCGAAGGGGTACCAACATGGGTTAAAAGGGTGTCCAACAGATGTGTGCTTGAGTACCACTTGTATTTACTGTGTGTATGAATCCCCAACCATGGGTTTATGCATGTAACAACAGATCTCTGTAGCTTAAACATGTCGGAATATGTATCTACCTTGGAAAAAAATTAACCCACAATTTTCTATCAAGGAAAGTGCTCTGATACCACTTGTGATATTCCATATATAAAAAGTATGCAGAACATAAATAAAATGCTAGGAATGGCATATGAACAACAATATAACCAGAATAACACCACAATAATACAAAAATGATACCAAAATAACACCAGAAAGAGTACTTTGATTATTGAGAGCAATGTTCACTTGCCTCTTTAAGAGGGAAACCTCTAGCAAAGCAGAGCTCTATTACAATAATATCCAAGACAACAGTTCTCATACCCTCGACTGCTATTTATACTAAATATGTCTATCAAAAGAACCATCTAGAGGAAGATCCTTCTAGAAGCGAAAGCTTCTATTAGGTCTTCTTACATTTGAATTATTCTTCCTTATTGCTAGGCCTTATTAATATCGAACTTTATTACATCAGAATATATTATTCTATCTACGTGAGGGGTTAGGTCCCTAACAACCTACATCCAGAAACAATTGATCAGATGATCGACCGGATCTCTACATTATTCGATTGAGTAGTCAACAAGTCTATTGGTTGGACATGACCAGTAGTCGAAGATAGGTGGTTGGTGGATCACCTAGCTGAGAAATCGAATATGAGTTGGATGCATGGAAAGTTGGGTATAGCATCCTTGTTGATCCGACTAGACATTGTTTATTTGACATAGTCAACTATAACTATTGATGGTTATATGTGGACAAGATCCTCCCAATTTCATGGAAGTTAGTTAGATATTGAAGCTATAAATAGAAAACCCTATGGGTCATTATCATCATGGTGATATTGATTTTGAGTATAATATGTCAAATATGCATTGTGATGTTCTAATCATAGTGTGTTGTGGTTAAGTTCTATAACAGTGTCTTTAGACACCACCTCTTCTATCTTTTAAATTGTATTCCCTCTTCAATTATCTGCAATACTATTTTTTTGTTTCATATCAGGTTCCACACAATCCCCAACATGGTATCGGACCTATGGTTTGAAACCTTTCCTCTTATTAGTGAATATTATTGAGTCAGATCTATTGTTTGATTGACTATGGGATAGTGGTTTCTCAATTGCAACTTGTTGAAACAGAACATTTATGTCTAGACATCGAAGATGGATTGAAGATTGATCCCATAATTTTGAATAGAACAATTATGCAGTATGGGAACCAGTCATGGAAACCTTATTGAAGAGTAAACGACTATGGAAGTATACGAAGGATGTGATTCCATATCTAGACAATCAGAAAAATTGAATCATTGTTTATGGAAAGAAGGATGAGGTTGTGGGGGTCATCATGACATATATATAGCCAGAGATTCATTTTCACCTCAGTGGAATCGACTTCCCTCACCAATCCTGGAATATGTTGAAGTCGGTGTTTGACATATTTGATGAAATCCACGTCATGCAGTTGGAGAAAGAGTTGATCTCTCTCTATCCTCATTTCGAGTTGATTAGTCGATCGATATCTATTTCAACTGGTCTACCATCTCCATTCACCAAAAATTTTCCAACTTCTGATCAACTTTCCACTGTGAACAACACTTCACCTATTTATTTTCTACCTAGATGGGTTGCCAAGACAATTGAAGTTGTTGGACCTGATGTCAATGATATATCCTCCAGTTGACAAACTCGAAGTCAAAAGAAACATGTCAATGTTGCCTTGTATATTCTTGTACTTTAAATAGTCGGTTAGGAAATCGACCATATATGTACATTAGTCGGTCGAGTAGTCGACAAGTCTGTCTGTCAGATAATCAACTAGAAGTTGAAGAATGTTGATTGGTGGATTGACTAACTAAGAAATCGATTATGAGTTGCTTACATGGATGGTTAAATCAAGCATCCTTGTCGATCTGAATAGATAGTGCATTTTTTACGGAGTCAACTCTAACAATCGACGGTTATATGTGGACAAGATCCTCCCAATTTCGTGCAAGTTGGTTAGATCTTGAAGCTATAAATAGAAAACCCTATGGGTCATTATCATCATGGAAATATCGATAGTGTGTACAAGATTTCCAATATGCATTGTGATGTTCTGATCATAATGTGTTGTGCTTAAGTGTTGTAATGGTGTCTCTAGACACCACCTCTTTTGTCTTCAAAATTGTATTCCCTCTTCGATTATCTGCAGTACTATTTTTCTATTTAGTATTAGGTTCCACCCAATCCCCAACATATCTCTTAGCTAGAATAATCCCATGCATGAAGATAACATCAAGTTAGGGAGATAAGGACCTAATTAAAAAAAATGGAGAGAAATCCTAATATGGGTTAAATGGAGGACCTAATCTCATATCTATGTAAAAGAGACCAACATGGGAGACAATATGGATTAGATGAAATTGAAGAGTTGCTAAATGTGTAATAGGTTTAGTGAACTACAAGGGTAGGTCACAATTCACCAAGTGAATACATAATCAAATAAGTATTAGATAGGTTAGTTATGGACAAGGTCAAGGATGGATGGGAAAATGTTGAAAGGAAATCATAGGGGGACTAACATAAGGAACAAGGAAGAAAAATCGAATTGAGGAATCTATGAAAATATGTCTTAAAAAATAAATTATGGAGGGTTGTGTGAACCTATTTTGATATTATCCTTCAATACAGTGCATGAGGAAGGAGGTGAGATATTGAAGGTGACTAGGAGGAAAAATCAGAGAAGTGGAAAAGAATGAATAAAAAGAGGATAAGACATTGTAAATGGAATTAGTCAAAGACAAGATGGTCTTAATTATTTTTAAGAAAACTAATTTTAAGAGACTCAGTCAATGATATAAAGATGGACATGGATCATAGTGGAAAGGTCATTGGTTGGATAGGATAGTGCCCAAAATAATCAATTAGAGATGGAGAATGGGCTCAGAAAGGTTGTCAAATGGGTTTGGAACATTGAAAGCAAGATAATGGTAAGGATATAGGCCTTTTATAACTTTTGTTGAGGATTGTTCAAAAGAATTCAAATAGGGATTGAGCCAAGATAGTACATGAAGGATAATGAAAATAACATGTTGGATAGGATTGTCCAAAAAAAAATGCATTTCACACTATAAATGATTGAAATGAGAAAATAAAAATTGTAGTTATATATGATTGACAATATAAAGGAATTAAACATGAAAACATATTTGGGAGGCTTCATGGAATTCAAGGTCTAATGAATGTTTTATGGGTCTTTATCTTAGTGATCAAGTTTCACTTTCTTTTACATGACCTTTTTCCATATTAATGTAATGGTAAATATTTGAGTGTATAAGGTGTTAAATGACTATGTAACTAGTTACATGACTTACTACCAACGTTGATTTTAAGAAACCCTTAAAGGACACACCAATACGTGTTACTAATGTGTCTTATTAGTCCTTGCCAAAGGCTTGGGACTATAGCAATGAGTTGCTCATTGACTCTCTATTAGTTTATAGTTGACTTTAGATTTTTGTTTTATATCAAATGTGTAACATAGGAAATTAAAAAATATATTTTTTTTTTTAATAACAAAATAATATATTTTTCTAAAATTTGATTGGCTGATATGTTTGATGTGTTATTGCAGGCTTCACGTCTTTCAATGTAAACACAATTAATAGATTTGACAATTGCAAATTTTCTATACCCACCACGTATTAGTATATGTCATCTCTGTGAAAAGTATATGTCCTGCGCAATAAAGTATTTGTCATTCATGTGATTAGTATCTGTCCTGCGCAATAAAGTAATCTAGACTAGGAATTAACTTCATTATATACAATTTATTATTTCCTTGTTTCCCTAAAATTCCGTTGATTGTTTTAGGTCTGTTAGGTCTGGTTTACTAACATTATCCATCACGTGTCACAAATTTCTTCAAGCGGAACCGAACAAATAGTAATCTGTGGCTATAGTACGAGGTGCACAGTGTTCGCTGCAGTTTCCTGAAGGTGGTTTCCTCATGGCACAAGCATTCCAAGCTCATCCAAGAATGCAAGGCAGTGCTAGAGAAGCTCTTGGCCACACTACCACCTGCCGAGCAGCAAGAATAGCAGACGGAAAGTCTTTCTGTCACCCCTCTTGCCGACGGGTTCGTTTCCTTCAGCTTGGCCGATGCAGAAATCATATTGCGGCCCATAATTGCGGCCTGCGATTCGGGTTTCATGAAAATGGTGGAACCTGCCCTGGACTGCATATAGAAATTGATAGCTAACGGTTATATCAGGGGCGAGGCTGATACGACCTACTACCTTAAGGATTCATGGGGATTTCCTTCTGCAGGCCGTGAGGACCTGCTATAATGTTTACTTAGGCAGCAAAAACGTGGTTAATCAGACCACTGCTAAGGCCTCTCTTACACAAATGCTCTTCATAGTGTTCCGCTGCATGGAGGTTGATTCGTCGACTGTACCCCTGCAGCCAATTGTTGTAGCTGACCTCATGGAGCCCGCAGATAAATCCAGTTCTGATGTTAATAATACAATGTTTGTACAGAATTTTATTTCTAAAATCATGCAGGATATCGATGTGGTTTTGAATCCTTCTCCGCTGAAATCAATTGGGGGCCACGATGGCGCATTTGATTCTACTGCTATCGGGACGACGAATCCAACTGATCTACTTGATTCGACGGATAATGATATGTTGGATGCTAAGTATTGGGAGATAAGTATGTACAAGACCACTCTGGAAGGCAGAAAGGGAGAGTTGGTTGATGGGGATTTGGAACGGGACGGAGATTTGGAAGTTAAAATCAGCAATAAGCTTCGACGAGATGCGTTTTTGGTTTTCAGGGCATTGTGTAAGCTCTCAATGAAGAGTCTACCTCAAGAAGCTACCTTGGATCCAGTTCATATGCGGGGGAAGACAGTGGATGAATTGTATACACCAGAGCAAGATTTTGAAAGGTTTAGTAGGTATAAAAATATACGGGATGGATTACATCGGAACAGTTACCCTCAAACATCAGAGCAATTACCTACAAATATAGAGGACAAAGAGAACAATTATGTACCAACATTGGAGCAATTGCCGTCAAATTTTGTGGAGGGCCTAGAAGTGACTGTTGGGCTTGAAGGTGGACAGATCGATTTTCATCAGGATTACATCCCTACTGCACAACCTATTTTCACTTTGAATGGCGAGGAAGAAATATCACCAATTTTTCATGGTCCACAGCCTGGATTATGTCCTCCACCAACAGTATTCTTAGGACCCAAGTGTGCTCTTTGGGATTGCTCGAGACCTACTCAAGGGACGAAATGGTGTCAAGACTACTGTAGTAATTTTCATGTGACTCTCACTTTGAATGAAGGTGCACCTGGAATGAGACCTGTTCTGCATCCTGGGGGAATCGATCTGAAGGATGGTCCACTCTTTGCTGCCCTTAGTGCTAAAACACAGGAGAAATCAGTTGGTATTCCTGAATGTGAAGGTGTTGCAACTGCCAAGTCTCCCTGGAATGCAGATGGTATGGTAAAAGTCTTTGCAGTATGCATGATGGTTCTTGTTGAATGTCTCTAGGCTATAATATCAATAAGTTAGAAAATGAAGACATGTCTAGTACATGGTGTGAATTTCATGACTTAGATCAACGCCTCTTTTGCAGAACTTTTTGACATGGATGTGCTTCAAGGTGAACCCGTGAGAGAATGGCTCTTATTTGACAAACCGGGACGGGCTTTTGAAAGTGGAAATCGAAAGAAACGTTCATTACCAGATTATAGTGGTCGTGGTTGGCATGAATCGAGGAAGAAAGTCATGAAGGATTTTGGTGGGCTGAAGAGGTCGTACTATAAGGATCCTCAGCCATCTACCCAGTTTGAATGGCATCTTTATGAATATGAAATTAATGATTGTGATGCTTGTGCCCTCTATAGACTGGAGTTGAAGATGGTCTGTTCAGAGAAGAACACTAAGGGTAAGGTTGGGGGTGATCCTCTGGTTGATTTGCAGCATCAATTAAGCCAGCTATCTGCAAGCTATCTGCAGAGTTATCCTGGGTAACGAAATCAAGTAACATAGGGTTAAAAAAAAACTGTTAAAAAGAATGGTAGCAACTACACTTATTCAGCCTCAAATCAGGTTGCTCCTATTGGATAAAAGTTTTCTTATGGGGGCATGAGTGAAGCATGGTTATTTTGTTGAAGAAACAAATGGATGCTATGAAACTCAACAACAAAAGGTATATAGGTCTAGAAGTATCTGTTTGACCTTCATGAGTCAAGTTGTGTACTTGCTTACAGCCATAGTATCATATAACATTTTCAGCATTCATTGCTATTCTGAATTTTAAGGTCCAGAAAGTTTTGTGTTGATTGTTATATGGGGTATTGACCAAGTATAGTACATTGTATCATTATTCTCACTATTTCAAAGAGAGGATAGATGTTTTTACCCACTATCACTAATGCTATAATGAAAGATTTAATGGAATCTGATGCAAATGCTTTTGCCCGATTTTAACAAGAAAGTCATTACTGATCAGTCAGTGTTGAGTTTGGCAAACAGATTTTTAAACTATGCATTTCGAGTAGCATTGGGATGTAATCAAGAGCACCTGCATATGTCTTGTTTATATTTTCATAAAATTAATTCTTGAAATAAAGCTTGCTTCTTTAGAAGACACAATTGCCATCTATGGGACAATTGTAGTAGCTATTATCTCTTCATTCCTGAACCCACTTCATAGGCTTGAACTCCTTGTGACCCATGGTTCAGGTAGTTACTGTGTCTGGTTAGAGAGATTTTACAAGAAGGCATGTCAGGACAGTATTTTTCTTCCATTGAAGAGGGATCTGGGTGCATATTAGTCCATGCAATGGTACTTATGCAGTGACAATTGTTGACTATATTTTCCATGTATTGTGTTCACAATGAACACAAAGCATGGAGACAAGGTGCTACTAATCCTCTGTACACAAGAGTAGAAATGTGATTCTAATGGTATGAAAGTGGATTTAATTGA
>ML781219.1:650627-668810 GCA_009831015.1 Picea engelmannii | reverse complement strand
AGTCACTTCTAGCCATCCCATCCTGTAGTGTTTCTCCTCCCGATTCCAATGAGCTATTACACTGAGAGGTTCCTCCAAGTAATGTGCCCAAAATGACCTCTTCAATGAATTTCATTGACTTATAGCTCAAAATAGTCAAAATCCTGGAAATTGTTGGAATGCAACGAAACCAAAGACAACCTGTGCGGAATGGCTCATAATGATGGAATATTATCATCAATGCACGCTGGACCCCACAATGCCTCTCAAATACCCCTGTACTCGCTATAGCATCCATTTGGCTACTCTGGTCATCATAAATCTCTGCCCTGTGATGATGTCCCAAAGTGGGGACATTACATTTTATCTTAGGTTTATGTCCCTAGTAATCCCATTGTTGTTAGTTCCTTAAGCCTATTCTTCCTTGGAAATCCATGTATGAGTGTTGTTCCCCATGGTTCTGGTTGAAATGCAGTTATGGTTGAAATGGTTATTATGATAGCGACTTATACATTTGTGGCTTCTTTGTAGCAAGAGAAAATCACCAAATTTGTAGCAGGAACAAATCACGAAATTTCAGCAACAACACAAAAGAAAATTTCAGCAACAACACAAAAGAAAATTTCAGCAACAACCACAAAAAAAGTTCGAGGAAAGGCCTTAAGGTAAAGGTAGCTAATGGGTGAGTATACTTTTCTTGGATGCATGCAAGTAGCCACGACTAAAACAACCATAGACTACAGTGTCCCTTGACTATAGTTCCAAGGTGAAAGGGTATGTCAAGATCAGAGAATCATAGACTACAACATCCCTTGACTGCAGTGCCATGGTGAAAGTTTGTCTCAAGGTTAGAGACAAAGTGAATGAATAATTTACAAATTTATTATTTTTAAATTGATTTAAATAGTCTGAAAAAATATAGAAAATAAATTAACATACACTAGGAAATTACATCTCATCCAAAATCTCCTCAACCAATTAAAAAAATGCTAAAAATATTAAAAATTGTAAAAATGTTTTTTTATTTATTTAATATTAAAATTAATTACATGTTTTATAAAACTTAGAAAATGTTTATTGCAAAATAGAAAAAAAATAATAATAATAATAATATCAATTTGAGGGTTACTTTACATCTTATCAATTATTATATTACTTGCTTTAGTATGTACTGATAAGACATACATTGGATGAGAAAGAGTTCCAGAAGTTGGTTTCATCTATGTGCAATGTATTATGATGATCATTGGTCCATGGGATATGGAGTAAGATAAGCTTAATGTGGGACATTCAATGAAATTGAAATATGGATGGGACAGACTAATGGATAGGATGGTCATAGGGTTAATTGATGTAATGGATAATTATCTTTTTTCATAATGTAAAAATATGGATGGGACACTGAACTAATGGATAGGATGGTTATAGGGTTAATTGATGTAATGGACAATTGTTTCTTTTTCATAATGTAAGACATACATTGGATGAGAAAGGATTCAAGAAGTTGGTTTCATCTATGTGTATGTTTTATTATGATCATTGGTTCATGGGATATGAAGACAAGCTTAATGTGGGACATTCAATGAAATTGAAATATGGATGGGACACTGGCCTAATGGATAGGATGGTCATAGGGTTAATTGATGTAATGGACAATTGTCTCTTTTTCATAATGCAATATGTCTTTTAATTATAATTTAATTGTGTTATGCTTTTTTTTTAAATGATATGCATTATGCAAATATTGAGTTATGTGTAAATATTGAGTTATGGACATGGAAATAAGGGTTAATTGATGTAATGGACAATTGTCTCTTTTTCATAATGCAATATGTGATTTAATTATAATTTAATTGTGTTATGTTTTTTTTAAATAATATGCACTATGCAAATATTGAGTTATGGACATGGAAATAGTTGTGTTGGAGATCATTATAATGGTAATTAGTTAAGTATTGATAAAGAGACTTTAAGCATTATTGTAACTAGAGTCTAAGACAATGCATAGTTCCATACTTTTTAAATGTCAGCACCAAATTTCCTCAACCTTAAGTGACCAACACGAAGAGTTTATAGCATGTTATCTTATTTTGGTCTTTTTAATGCCTCTTACCATCATGAAAGTGTAGAACTAGTCTTAGGTATTAGTGATAAGACCATTAGGTACTATGTCTTTATCGTGTGCCTTTGGCTCTAATGTGCTATTTGTATATGTTGCATTCTTAAAAATAAGAAGTATACTTTAGAATATTTAGAAATAAAAATCATATTTAAAAAATTAAAAACGATTATTATAATGTACGTAAAGACTATTATTTGAAGCATAGAAAAAAAATAATGGTTACAAAACATGGCTTCCCATGCCATTTTCGTATATTGTTTGTTTAATAAAACGTTCATTTTCATGTGTGTGAGGAATCCTATTAGAAAAGGGGATTATAATATTATGTTTGGCGTTCAACTGAGAAATTATGATTGGATGCTTCACGTGGTTTAATTTTATCTATTTAATTAATAGAGGTCCATCCTTATTTGATTATCCAAATGTAGTTATCCTTGGAAATGATTGGGCTTTATATATATGGTATGTGACTACAAAATATTGATTTTTAATTAATGACAAAAGTCTTCATAATAATAGAACAAATGTGGACAAAATTCTTGATAATTATGTTATTATATAAGTGGTTTGGTAGAAAAAAAGTCTTATGAGGGTAAACGATTGGAGGGATAATCCCACGAGTTTGATTATCATTGGTATTGTGATTACGTGGAGGATTGTTTGGAATTAGGATTTTTTTAAGGATGCGATTAAAAACAATTTTATTATTTTTAATGTTTTGAAGTCTTCACTCATTTTTAGTGTTTATATTATGGAGTATGTTAAGGACGTGTAAATGGTGGAGATTACAATGTCGAGGTCATCTATCTACATATTTTGTATGAAAAATATATGATGATTTGCTAATTTAATGGGTCTTGGTTTTTGGTTTCAGATTTATATCAGTGGATTTATACGTTTTAGACAAAGAAATGTGAGATCTCTTTTTATTTCAAAGTTTTTTGTATTGTTCAAATTTTTGATCATGTTGATTATTTGACAATTTTTTAGGAGCATCCATGGTTTTGAGGAAATATGGGGATTTTTATAATTTCTTGGCTTTCATATTTTGATCTTAACTCTATGTCAATTACTAAAATGTTAGTTTGGGTTCATCTGCCATTGCATTTTTGACATTTACCCATTTTTTAGGATATTGGGAACTCTTTGGGCACTTATATCAAATTAGATTTTAAAAGAGATTTGACACAATTATGTGCATATGCTCACATTTGTGTTGAGATAAACCTAAGTAATGGTCTTGCGTACAACATGCTTCTCAAATGGAAAAAAAATCAATAAAATAAAGACTTAGAATATAATAATACAACATTTCATTGCACGATATGTCATCTACTAGAACATCTACAAGCTTCTTGTTCTCATGCTCATCTTCCTAGGAAAAAAGGGACAAAAACAAAATAAAAAAAGATAGAATTTTCTAGAAAATGATGATGACTATAATGAGGACCAGCAACTGCATGCTCGATAGGGGAATCCACTCCTTTAAGAACTAACGTAAAAGACATGAATACCAAACTTTAGTCCTTGAAGGAGCCAATTGTTCTTAAGCCTTTTTAGATGGAAAAAATGACTTCATCAAATTGATTCATCAAATTCACATTAAGAATTTGTTCCCTTTTTAATTCTTAATATATTGTCTTCAAACTTATACTTAGTTATTTTGGATATTTTTTCTAGCAAAAAGGAAGAAAAGGAAAAAATCATTATTATTTTTTAAAGGATAAAAAATGACATGTATTTTTAATATATTATTTTATTCCCAAACTATTTTAAATGTGATTTGCATTTGTATTCTTGTAAATGCTTTTAGTATTTGTACTTTCTTTTTTCTATTGTGTAGTGAGTATCTAAGAAATATGATATTTTTTTTAATGAATAAAAAATATTATTTTATTTTAAATTATAAAATTATAAAATTTAAATATACAAAATATATAATATAATAATTCAAATACATTATTAAATATCTTTAAAATAATAAAAATTAATTTTAATATATATTTAAAAAAAACTTTAAAAATTAAAATATTTAAAATAATGAAAACAAATTTTGATATATATTTAAAAAAACCTTTAAAAATTAAACACATTGATAACTATCCCAAATGAGCTTCCAACGTTTACAAACAATTAAGACACACATCCAAATGTGTTTATTATATATCCACATCCAATATCTCCATTTGGAAAAAAATATTATTTACATACTTGAGTTTATTATATATCATAACCAATGTCTCCATTTTGAAAAACATTGTTTTAAAAAATATATTATTTACCAACTTAGAATACATTTCAATTTTACACTATATAGGGATATAGTAATATTTTCTATAGTATATTATGATATTTATTTTTAGATATTAGTTAGATGGATAAACAATATTATTGTATACAGTAAATTAAACAAATTAAATAAAAATATATATTATTTACCAATTTAGAATACATTTCAATTTTACATTATATAGGGATATAGTAATATTTTTCATAGTTTATTATGATATTTATTTTTAGATATTAGTTAGATGGATAAACAATATTATTGTATACAGTAAATTAAACAAATTAAATAAAAAAATAAATAACTACTTATGTGCATATATACATGAGAACATCTAAAATATTAAATTAACTTAAATCCACTTTAAACTTGGATATATCAAGCAACTCATGATGTAAAAATTAAATTTTATCATTTAATATGAAAGAATTAATACTTGACATGGAATGAAATGATAAAAAAAATTACACTTTAAGAAATTTGATCCATGTGATAAATCTAGGTATAAGATGGATCTAAGCTAGTATAAGGATAATACACAAAAGAGCACTAGTTTACCTAAGAGTCAAGTTTTTAAATCACAATGTGTTTTATTCAAACAACATATTTAAGAAAGAGTCTTTAAATCAAAATGTGTTTTAATTAATCTTTTTTTTTCCTTTTATAGATGTTAAGTCATTGCAACAATGTACTAGTTACATCCTAGATGGTGTATTGATACATGGGGCATGGGTCTCCCACGTGGAGAGCCATGCCTCCACCTCGGGTATTGATATCCCCTAGTAGAGAGCACCTCTTAGGGAGGGATGTCGGGTACAAGAACGATGAGAGATGGCGAGCACAACACCACTCTCCCACTCAAATCATTGTTGCAATTCATTGCAGGTGGATTGTGTGGACAAGACAAGTTTAGTGAGAATGTTTATGAGGAGGTTTGGAGCACTTGTATCTATGACTCATCCAGGATGGCCAATATGAAGAAGCTCCAGCTGTGGAGAAGATAAATTCCAACCATGAATGCAGTGTTAATTATGATAATGAACGGGGGAGGGGGCTATTTACAGACAATGAATCCTGGAGGGCCCTCTCCTACAATGGACAGTACAATATATTCTATGGTGATAGGGTGTCTGATCAAGTCCCATTGGGAGGTTTTAGTTTCTCGGAGAGGAATTCAAGGTCACGGGCTGTAATGTCCCTCGGTCGAACCCAAATGTAAATATAATCCAAGTATATTTAAGCTAGTGAGTTGTTTAGACATCATGTTTGTAATACACCTTTCATGGCATGGTGCGCGCATATACTGCGCAGTAAAGGGATGTAATGTGAACATTTCTGAATATTGCACGCAGTAACTATTGTGTGCGCAACCTTAAAGACAGAGGATACAATGCACAGTAACTAAGTGCGCGCAATATTAAGGTCAACGAACCTTTGTGTATATAATATGCATTATAGGCTGGTGAGCCAGTATTATAAGACGGAATGCTTATGCCTTGGAATTAGGCCAGTGTGTCTAGATGTTAAAGGATATAGCGCCTACTTTGTACATGACTCGTGATTAATATAAAATACATCACTGTGCGCAAACTGACCACGACAAAAGAGATGGGGGACTGAACTTCACCAGTTAGGGAAAGGGAGGGCCAAAAGTCAAGGGAATATTATATTAATATTTCCTAAAACATAAAGTATGGATAATTAGTTTATCCTAAGTTCTAAATTTGGGGACAAGTGGACAAAAGTAACTTCTGATATGACAAGTGTTAAGTTGGGGACATGCATTCATATCATGGAGAAACTTAGCTCAGGGGGAGATTTTTCTCACAGATACCTTATGAACGGGGGAAAGGGGGGACCATCAGGCTGACCATCACTTTTGACAAAGAGTTCACAGTGATTCCAACACACACTCAGTTATCCAGTCAATGACTCCATGACCATTTCACTCATACATTTTGTTATCCTTGAGACAACCATTTCACCTTTCTGAAGCCTGTTTCCCCATCCTTTTTGGTTGGTGTGCCTGGTTAGCTTGGAGCGGGATTGAAGAAGTGGGTTGTCAGGCCCGTGAGCAGTTCTATGATTGAGAAAATTGTTGGGGATTGATTTTCGTAGGTGCTAAACTGCAGCTACAGTGGTCTGAGACTTTCGGTCCTACCTGTTGTTGAAGCCCTGGAAGGGAAGTTGGGCAACCGAGGGATTGTTGAGCAGAAAAGGGGCACACTTCCTTGGGTGGGATAGGCATGTAGGGAATAAGAGGTTGTAGGTTGTTAGTTGAGTGAGCACCTGAGACAAAGTCTTTCCTATTGTCCATGAGCCTTAGCCTGGATAGGAATCCCTTTACCCTGGGTGGATTTCAGTCCCAACTCGGGGGTGATTCACTGTTGAGAGTGATGAACAATGTATGGCTGGGAGGTTCGTGGACGGTCTGTAAGCAGTTGGTGACAATCTTTCTAAGATAAGTACCAATTGTATGATATATGGATATGTTGTTTTGTTATTTACATGCCTATGTTACGATTTTATCATATATGTGACTATGATTGCTTGTGTGCTTATGGGTAATTTCCTGTAAATGATGCATATCGGTAATTACTGTTATTTTAATATAAAATTCGTATGTTACAGAAAGTAATTCTTTGTTTATGTTTATATGTAAAGCTTCTGCGAGCGTGTTGTATGTATATGTTTTAGTTGCATGCAATCTAAAGAGTAAATTTAGGTGGCATTGCTTAGTTGACTACTGGGTATGCTACTGTATGTTTCGTAGTATGGGAACAAAAGTGTTCCCTAGAGTAGCATGGCCCACCCTGATGGCTGGGAATGTTATCGACCGACGTCAGAGCATGAGTGTTTGCTCTGGAGTGGCGTACCTCGGCCTCAGGTTGGTCGGGGTGGATCATTTCAGTATGGTATCAGAGCCTCAATTCAACACTAAGCTTGGATGGGCCATAAGGGTGCAATTGAAGTGAATATTCACAGAAAAGTAACTTCGAAGTGACTAGAATTAGGGTCATAGAGTGTCATTGGAAAAGGTTGGCGTACTGGCACGCATGGTAAATTTGGCACCGCACGGGAAACTGTGGCATGCTAGTGTGCGCGGTAAATTATGGCACCGTGCGGAAGATTATTATGTGTAGATGCACGCGCTGAAATTAGCCTTGCACGATAACCACACACATAGTAAGGTGCACATGGGGTGCGCAAGTATTGCTTAACGCAGAGGAGTTTTGTTGGTACGCGCATAAGTATGAGTATAAGTTGTTTCGTGATGGTGTATTCAGTAGTGTGTGTAGATATTTGAGCGCAAAGGAATATGTTAAATTTGACATGGTGCATGCATATGATGAAAATGCATGTGGAATATCGGTGTGCAGTATCGAAACTGTGCACAGTGGATATTGGTGCACAACGCCAGAGTAGTGCCCATAAGTAGTTTGTACGACGAAGAAGAAATGCAGAGTAGATTTAGGTGGGCGGAGAAGCGTTTACCTTGTAATATTGCTATGCACAATAATATAAATGAACAGGTCAAGTTAATGTGCGCAAAGTTGCTTGGAAGGCGAAGAGTCTGAGTTTAAATTGCATAATAATAAAAGAAAAATAAACACATAACCGCATTGAAGCATTAATTAAAAAGAATTCTGAATTTTAATTTCTTCCAATTTAGACAGATGAAAACAAAATATAAGATTACAAGAAAAACTTATTATAAAAGAAAACAAGAGTCATAACATCACCAGATAGAAATTGTAATAAAACAGTCTAAAATTCGTTTCTGTATTTATATAATCATATTAATCACAAAATTACAAAAGGGTGATGACAACAATTAGCCTGTTGTAAAAAGGGTCGTTGAAGAACATGCCTATCATCTCTTGTATTCTTTACCTCCACTATCGGCTGTTCAAAATTCGTTGAGACATGCTTATCTTAGTTGAAGACTTACTTCAGCTTAGTGATCTCCACCTTTAAAGAAGAGTCTAACTAGATCGGTTGATTTTCTCCAACACTTTCGACCACTTCAACCATAGATTCCTCCTTCTTATGCCGCTTACTCCTTTTCTTCTTAGCGGTTGGACTGTTGATGACTAAATCCTTTATAGTGGGATTCAACCTGACTTCCAATCGCAAGCTATAACCAGCTCTTTGTGGAACTTAGTTGTTAGAAGGTGCGGAAGGACAATTTCCTCCTTATTCGCAGGAAAGACTAGCATGTTTCTCGAATAACTAGTCTCACTCGACTTAGCTTTATCCATGTATCTCAGGTTGGGGATACCGAAATGTGTCTTTATAGAGAGCAGGAAGTCGAGCAGCTTGAAGATTACTATGGTTATGGATACGAAGATATCTTCATACTTGGGGAGTGGTAATTATAGAACTCCATTTATGAAGCGCAAATAGATTAAGTACAAAGAGCATTGGGTTTCCATGCTCGGCCAATCCATTTCGAATGATCAACTTTTGAGTTCATTACATGGCGGCGTTCAGCTGACGTCACATGGCTGTGAAGTACTGAATGAATGAAGCAGGGTGATCTGACTAGCCATCGCCCACTCCACGAGTGGTGGATTTGACATGTTGAGACACATAATACCGCATCTTGGCGAAAGTGGTTTCGACAAAACCACCTTCTTGCACAAGTGTATCTCGGAAGGCACTACGTGTCAACGTTCTCGAGACTTGGGTATTATCTAGAATTGTCGTGGTGATAACACCAGGAAACCGAGAGTGATAATGTCGATGTGTATGTTGAATCAAAATGGTGCATATTCTCATGAATTGTTGATTTGTTAGTCTGATTAGTTTCGATGGCTACACATTTTACAGAATTAACAACAATTCGGTCAGGTCATACCAGTGCAGAGTCCATAGGAATGGAAGAGGCACAGGGGAATTACAATCATCTAGAGAAGAGCAGAGGGATGGATGTCCATTTGGGCATGGAAGGAATGAACTCCAATGGACATGGAGAAGAAATGAATGAAGATATGAATATGGCTGAGACCATTAAGAATTTGTAGAAGGTTTTCCAAAGCCATAAAGTTGATAATGAAAGGCTTATGAAAGCCAAAGAGCAGCAAGATGACTTCAACATGAAGCTATTGGAAGGTTTGAATAAAATAGAGAAGAAATTGGTTAAGGAGAGTAACTCAAGTAGATCTGGAAGTCACAAACCTTCGGATGAGAAAAACAGGTCAGGAAATGTTAGCAGACACCACCATCACTCCTGAAAGCATTCCAAGAAAAGAGCAAGTAGTAACACGATTCCATCCCCTGTCAGACAACACAAGAGGTCTAGGGTGGATGAGATACGAGGAGAAATGAACAAAATCAAACCTCCTACATTTGATGGTGAGCACAAGAAGGATGAAGATGCAGAAACATGGTTGTTGGGCATGAGGAAGTATTTTTAGTTACACAATTATTCTTCCCATGCAGAGGGTGGAATTTCCATCTAACAACTCAAAGGAAAGGCATCCATGTGGTGGGATCAGCTTGTGCAGGTACAACACATTAAAGAGAAGAGCGTTACTTGGAGGGAATTTAAGAAGTATTTTGAGAAGAAATACTTGACTAAGAGGTATTATGACAAGAAAATGAAAGAGTTCTTTGATCTCAAACTCGAAAGTATGACCATAGATGAATATGAAAGAAGATTCCTAGAACTGTTGAAGTACGTCTCCTTCATCAAGGATGAGACAGTTAAAATTCAAAGGTATTTGAGTGGATTTCTAGCATTCATCAGTGAAAAAATACAATATGATGATCCCAAGACATTGGAAGAGACCGTAAGGCGAGCTAAATGTCTATATGATAATAAAAAAAGCAAGGCCAACTTTCCAAAAATCTTGGGAAGACAAAAATAAGTTCAAGGTGGATCAGAGGAAGAAAGGATTTAAACCATCATTCTTCAGAAATAGTCCACAGGGACCACCAACTTCTAAAGAACCCAAAACGATAGAGGCAGAAGGCCAAAGGCCAAGGCAACCACCTATTCAATGTTGGGGTTGTAAAGGAGATCATAGATTCAAAGATTGTCCTCACAGAGGTGAAAAAGGAAGGACTATTTATAATGTACAGCAAGATGAAACAGTGGAGGACATGGGCATAAATGTGCCAAGGATCTATGCAGCCTTGGATAATAAGCAAGAAAAATATCAGTCACACATGATTGAAGTGGAAGGTATGATTAACAACCAAACCATTTCTATTTTGATTAATTCAAGAGCTAGTCATAGTTATATAGATCCTAAGATGGTAGAAAGTTTTCAATTGCCAAGAAGTAGGCATGGAAAATCATGGCTGGTACAGTTGGCTACAGGAACCAAATGAAAGGTTAATGTGATGGTTAAGTCATGTCTCATGGACATGAACGAACTGAACACCAAGGCAGATTTGAATATCTTACCCTTACGTTCCTATGTCTGTTTAATTGGGATGGATTGGTTGGACCCACATCATGCTCTATTGGATTGTCATAAAAAATCATTCACTTGATTGGATGAAGAAGGGAACCAAAGGAATGTGCAGGGAATTCCCAGGGTAGTAACCATTAGAGAAATTTCAACATTGCAGCTGAAGAAATGTTATAGAAGAGGATGTCAAATATTTACAGCTCATATGGAGGAGACACCTGAAGACAAGGTGCCAAATTTGGAGAATTATGCAGTCCTGAAAGAGTTTGAAGATGTAATCAAGGAAGTACCAAGACTACCCCCAAGGAGAGACCTCGATTTTTCTATAAATATGACACCAAGAGCCGCTCCTGTGTCAAAGAATCCTTACAGAATGAGTACACCAGAATTGAAGGAGTTATAAATGAAGCTTGAAGAACTTCTGAAGAAGGGGTATATATGCCCAAGTGTATCACCTTGGGTTGCCCCAGTCTTGTTTGTGAAAAATAAATATGGAACGTTAAGATTGTGCATTGATTTCAGACAGTTGGATAAAGTGATTGTAAAGAACAAGTATCCTCTGCCAAGGATTGATGATCTTTTTGATCAATTGAAGGATGCAAAGATCTTTTCAAAGATAGATCTTAGATTGGGATACCATCAAGTAAGAATCAAGGAGGAGGATATCAACAAGACCGCCTTCAGGACAAGGTATGGTCATTATGAGTTCACAGTGGTGCCATTTGGGTTGTCAAATGCACTCATTGTTTTCATGTGCTTAATGAATGGTGTTTTTCAAGAATATTTAGACAAGTTTGTCATTGTCTTTTTGGATGAAATTCTTATATACTCTAAGACAAAAGAAGAGCATGAACATCATTTGAGGATGGTGTTGAAAGTATTAAGGGAGCATCTGTTGTATGCCAAATTGAGCAAGTGCTCATTTTATCAGAAACAAATTCATTATTTGGGGCATATCGTCTCAAAATATGGGATAGCAGTGGACCCCAAGAAGATTGAAGACATTAGAGGATGGTCAGCACCAAAGAATGTGACAGAGGTCAGATCATTCATGGGCCTTGCAGGCTACTACAGGAGATTCATTGGAGGATTCTTGAAGATAGCACACCCAATCACTTCCTTGCAAAGAAAAGGTATGAAGTTTCAGTGGACATCGGACTGTGAAAGGAGTTTCCAACATTTGAAACAATTATTGACAAGTGCTCCAATACTAAGGATTGTAGATCCAAATGAATATTTCATTGTATGCACAGATGCATGTAATGAAGGACTAGGTGGAATCCTCAGTCAAAATCGATTTGTGATATGTTATGAATCAAGGAAGTTGAAGGAGCATGAAAGAAACTATGCCACTCATGATTTGGAGTTGGCATCCATAGTGCATGCCCTGAGGAAACGGAGACACTACCTCATGGGAAAAAAGGTTTGAGTTAAGAACATACCACAATGGTTTTAAATATTTATTTTATCAGCCAAATCTAAATGCTAGACAAAGCAGATGGTTAGAATTTCTAAGTGAATATAACTTTGATATAAAGCATATCAAAGGGAAAGAAAATAAAGTGGTTGATGCACTCAGCAGGAAGGTGCATGAACTACGTGTTGCAACCATCAGCATGTATCAGACTGATGTTAAAAGCAAAATTTTGAAGGCTACAAATACAGATATGTAGTACAGAGAATTGGTAGCAATGCTACAACAGGGTACGATACTTCGAAAAATGGATATTTATAAGTTGGGAGTAGATGGAATACTATTGCACAAGAACATAATTTTGTACCAAATGTCCAGGACTTGAAACGTATAATTTTGCATGAGATGCATAATGCTCCTTATGCAGGGAACCCTGGATATCAGAAAGTCGTAGTAGTGGTCAAGAGATAATACTTTTGGCTAGGTATGAAGAGAGAAATTGCAGAATACATCACTAGGTGTATGGAATGTCAGAAAGTTAAAACAAAGCATAGGCACCCAACAGGATTGCTGCAACCTTTGCCCATTCCTGAATGGAAGTGGGAAGTGGTGACAATGGATTTTATTACAGGATTGCCCAGAACAGGCAAGCTACATGATTTGATTATGGTACTGGTGGACAAGCTTACAAAAGTTGCCCATTTTATTCCACTAAAAACTACTCACAAGGCAACAGATGTCGTTGATATTTTCATGAAGGAAGTGGCACGATTGCATGAAATTCCTAAAACGATTGTGTCTGACAGAGACCTGAAATTCACCTCGAATTTATGGAAAGGATTTTTCAAAGGATTCAGAAAAAATCTGAAATTTAGTACAACTTATCATCTCAAGTCTGATGGACAGACAGAAAGAGTGAACAAGGTGATATAATATATGTTGAGAATGTATGTGATGGAAAAACCATCGAAATGGGAAGACTACCTACACTTGGTAGAATTAGCTTACAATAATGGGTATCAAGCGTCAGTGAAGATGATCCCATTTGAAGCACTTTACGATAGAAGGTGCAACACTCCAGTAAGCTAGGATAACCCAGCCGATAGAACAGTAATCGAGCTAGAATTTTTCAAGGAGATGGAGGACTAAATGTTAAAAATTAAGCAGAATTTGAAAGTTGCCCAAGACAGACAAAAAATTTATGCTGATAAAAATAGAATCCACAGAGAATTCAAAGTGGGTGATCATGCTTTCCTGAAAGTGAAAGCTAACAGAAGCTCCCTAAAGCTAGGAAGTTGCACCAAGTTAGCAGCCAGATTTTGTGGACCATTTGAAATCCTAGAGAGGACTGGTCCAGTTGCTTATATGATTGCATTGTCTGCATCTATGTCTGTTCATAATGTCTTCCTTGTATCATTGCTAAAGAAATATATACCCTATGCTAATAATGTTATTGATTGGAATGTTATTCAGGTGGAGCAAGAAGGCGCTTTCCAAGTGCATCTGGTGCGCATCCTGGATCAAAAAATCAAACAACTCCAGAATTGAGCCATAGCGCTTGTAAAGGTCCAATGGACCTGGTACATACTGAAGACACTACTTGAGAGCATGAGGATGCTATGTGGGCAGAATGCCCGCATCTTTTTGAAGAATTTTGAGAATTTTGTTGTATATGGGTACATGATGCATCGAGGACAGTGCATAAATAAGGGGAGGGGATTGTAATATCCATCGGCCGAACCCAAATGTAAATATAATACAAGTATATTTAAGCTAGTGAGTTGTTTAGACATCATGTTTGTAATACACCTTTTATGGCATGGTGCGCGCATATACTGCGCAATAAAGGGATGTAATGTGCACATTTCTGAATACTGCATGCAGTAACTATCATGCGCACAACCTTAAAGACAGAGGATACATCGCGCAGTAACTAAGTGCGCGCAATATTAAGGTCAACGAACCTTTGTGTATATAATATACATTATAGGCTGGTGAGCCAGTATTATAAGCCAGAATGCTTATGTCTTGGAATTAGGCCAGCGCGCCTAGATGTTAAAGGCGAGAGTGCCTACTTTGTACATGACTCATGATTAACATAAAATACATCACTGCACACAGACCGACCACGATAAAAGAGATGGGGGACTGAACTTCACCAGTTAGGGAAAGGGAGGGCCAAAAGTCAAGGGAATATTATATTAATATTTCCTAAAACATAAAGTACGGATACTTAGTTTATCCTAAGTTCTAAAGTTAGGGACAAGTGGACAAAAGTAACTTCCAATATGACAAGTGTCAAGTTGGGGACATGCATTCATATCGTGGGGAAACTTAGCTCAGGGGGGGATTTTTCTCATAGATACCTTATTGTAACAACCCTAGTTGAAAAAATGTGAAGGATTATTAAGTAAAAATTAATTAGGGGATTAATCGTCTTAATATGGTATTAATTAAACAGGATAGGTATAATAAAACTAATTAAATAATTATTGATTAACTAATGGTTGCAATTTAATTAATTAATTGATTAATTAAACTACCTATTACATTTAAAAACATGAGTATTAAATTTAATAAATTAACAAGTTATTTAATTAAATTGAAAGGTCATGTACACAACAAGGGGATAAGTTATTAATTGCGGAAGGATAAAATATTAAAGAAAGGGGATAAGGGGCATTAACGGGAAGGGATAAGGGGTAATAAATGGGTTAGGTAGGGAGTAAATGAGCAGGGGGGAAGTCGGTGAAGGAGGGATAAGGAAGGGAAGGAGTTGGACGAGAGGTGGGGGATGAATTTTGGGAGCTCTAGATTTGCGAAGAGAGGTGAAGTTATGGAGTAGGATTTTATCAGTGCACCGGAGTTGCTGGGGGTTTTGGGCACGGGGGCCAGGATATCCGTTGATATCCTGGAGCTAGGGAGCTACCTAGTTGGCAGGGAGGAACGGTTTTGGGTAGTGTTTTGCAGAAGCGGGAAGGAGGCAAGCGACGGACAAATGGAGGTTAATAGCATCAGGTTTAGGTATTATTTAAAATTATGCATTGTTGATTAATCTCTTATAAATTTTTATTATTATTGATGAATTTGCATACGAATGAGATAAATTATAGAAATTCTTGAATTTTACTACTAAGTATAAAATAATTGGTTGTTTAATTTATTCGGCTTTTACACTTATGAATGGGGGAAAGGTCGGGACCATTAGGCTGACCATCACTTTTGACAAAGAGTTCACAGTGATTCCAACACACACTCAACTATCCATTCAATGACTCCATGACCATTTCACTCATACATTCTGTTATCCTTGAGACAACCATTTCACCTTTCTGAAGCCTGTTTCCCCATCCTTTTTGGTTGGTGTACCTAGTTAGGTTGGAGCGGGATTGAAGAAGCGGGTTGTCAGGCCCGTGAGCAGTTCTTTGAATGAGAGAATTGTTGGGGATTGATTTCCGTAGGTACTAAACTACAGCTACAATGCTCTGAGACTTCCGGTCTGGGCTATTGCTAAATCCCTGGAAGGGAAGTGGGGAAGACGAGGGAATGTTGAGCAGAGAAGGGGCACACTTCCTTGGGTGGGACAGGCATGTGGGGAATGAGAGGTTGTAGGCTATTAGTTGAGTGAGCACCTGAGACAGAGTCTCATGTTGTCCATGAGCCTTAGCCTGGATAGGAATCCCTTTACCCTGGGTGGAGTTCAGTCCCAGCTCGAGGGTGATTCACTGTTGAGAGTGATGAACAGTGTAGTCTATGGCTGGGAGGTTCGTGGACGGTCTGTAAGTAGTTGGTGACAATCTTTCTAAGATAAATACCAATTGTATGATATATGGATATGTTGTTTTGTTATTTACATCCCTATGTTATGATTTTATTATATATGTGAC
Organism: Picea engelmannii; assembly: GCA_009831015.1. NCBI lineage: Eukaryota > Viridiplantae > Streptophyta > Pinopsida > Pinales > Pinaceae > Picea > Picea engelmannii. The sequence goes on along the minus strand of ML781219.1, from coordinate 652,699 downwards.
TATGATTGCTTGTGTGCTTATGGGTAATTTCCTGTAAATGACGCATATCGGTAATTACTGTTATTTTAATATAAAAGTCGTATGTTACAGAAAGTAATTGTTTGTTTATGTTTAGATGTAAAGCTTCCGCAAGCATGCTATATGTATATGTTTTAGTTGCATACAGTCTAAAGAGTAAATTTAGGTGGCATTGCTTAGTTAACTATTGGGTATGCTATTGTATGTTCCGCAGTATGGGAACGAAAGTGTTCCCTAGAGTAGCATGGTCGGACCTGATGGTTGGGAATGTTACTAACTGGCGTCAGAGCATGAGAGGTTGTTCTAGAGTGGTGTACCCCGGCCTCAGGTTGGTCGGGGGGGGTCGTTACACCAGATATGTTCCCCCCCTTGACAAGAAATCCAAGATACATATGTGGGATGTGTGGGAGAGGAGAAAGGGTACTTGGAAGGTGGAGACAGTTTAGGTGGCAAACGCTCAGGAACCAAGGAGAATCGTCCAAGGAAGGGGGGTTCTCATAATAGTTTAGTGATGTAGCACAAGGTTGGAGACATAGGAGAACATGTGAAATCAGAAGAATGGGGACCAACCAAAGACTAGTAGGAGAGGGGGAAACGAATGAGGGATCCAAGATCTAGGGTTTAGGGGAGGACTCAAACCTAGTCGGGTGGCACAAGAGCCAATTAAGGGGTCAAACATGCCAATCAAATATACTTCAACAATATCCCCCACAAGACTCGGTAGTAGATGGAAGAATTGGAAGTCAGAGTGAGGATGAGAAGTAGGCAGACCCCAAATGCAGTGATTAAGAAGGAGTTCCAAGAATAGGTTCAAGATATTGGGTTCACCAGGTTGCAAGACACCGAGATATTTTGCGTGGTGGAGTTTTACTGGCTGGCGAAAACATTGGTCACCCTATCCCAGGAAGACAAAGACAACACACAATATAAGACCCTGGACAAGCTGAGATGGCTAGAGGCTAAATTCACAGTTCTCTATAGAATTGGCTTTTGCATAAGTTTTAAGGTAACGGATTGAAAAGGATGGGAATCTAGTCGACATCATAAGCTCACCTGACTCTCAAGGAACCAACGCAAACCCGATCATCATCGATGAAGGTAATGTCTTGGGAAAAGCAAGGCAATAAAAATCCCAGAAAGACCTGGAATAAATGAAAAAATAATACTTCGGGCAACATAGGAGCGCAAGTTTTGTTTGGCTAGTTTTCTTTCTATGCGTTCATGTCTAGGTTTGAAGTCACTATTTCAAACTCTAATATAGTCTTTACACTATGATAGCTTATATAGGTATGCTTTGGTTTCCATCTTGGTGGTCCTTCTCTTTTACATTACATAATAATAGTTTATCTCAAGCATTATGATATACTTATCTTGCTAAATTATATTTAAGCTATGATTTTCAATATGGTAGAGCATAGGTAAGTTTAACATGTTACTTATGGAAATTGAACTTGAGTGAGGAAGATAGCAAGGTGAAGAAGATAACAATCATTCCTCCAACCACCTGAGCTAAACTCAATTAACCTCAATATCTACATTTAATCATACTAAAATATATAAGATTTTTTGTCTTTAATAAAAATATATTATTAAATAGTTTAAAAATATCAATAATTTTTAGTTATTATTTTTATTGATGAAAATGATATTGATAATTATTATTTGTTAAACAGTCTTATTAATAATAAAAATATCATAATATATTATAACTTATATAAAATTTAAAAACTCAAAATCAATATGAAACAAGAATATAATAAAAGAACTTTAAAGATATGATTTTGGGGAATTTTTAAACTTTAAAAACATTTTAAAACTCCCTTTTCAAAGCGCATCTTGGTCTTTTACGATTCAACATAAACGAATCTATGAATTTTTTTTAAAATGAATCTTAATCAAAATAAGAATATAATAAAAACAAAAGCTTTTAATAACATATTTTTGGGAAATTTTTAGATTTCAAAAATATTTTAAAACCCTCTTTAAGTGCATCTTATTCTTTTATGATTCAACATAAAAGAATCTATATATTAAGAAATCGATTTTTTTTTTTT
>ML781219.1:613461-635142 GCA_009831015.1 Picea engelmannii | reverse complement strand
TCATACTTCAGCTAAGTATAATCAAAATAATTAATTAATAACTTATAATCAATTAAGGTTATATAATAATTAATTATAATTTAGCCAATGTTTAGGATTATTTATGAAATTATTCATAGTAATAAGAAAAGGGTCATTACAATCTAACTCGATCAATCCTCCCTCCTTGGTAAGAAATGGTATCCATTGCATTGAGTGCCCCCATTAGATGAGGAAATTTCTTCTAAATTTGGCCCCGGGTTAGCCACTTGGCTTGGTGCAAGGGCTGCCCTACTTTGACAACCCAATAAAGTTGGATCCTTTGTTGGTGGATGTGTTGGATCTGCTCAATGAACAAAGTGTCTTTGTCATCTATAGTTGGAGCATGTGACGAGTCTTCCTGGATGGGCGCAAGGGGTAGTGCAACATCCATGGGACCCAATGGTTGAAATCCCAACCCCACTTGAAAGGGGTTGTGGCCAGTTGAGCTAGGTATGGCTCTGTTGTATTTTTTTTTAACATAGGTAAGACTCGCATCTCAAGTGTGAGGGTGCTTTTAATTGTACATGTGGAGGATGTGCATAATCATCTAATTGATGACCTCGGTTTGGCCATCTGTCTGGAGGTGGAAGGAAGTAGACTTGGTGAGCTTGGTGTCCAATAGTGACCAGAGGTTTGACCAGAATGTGATGAGGAACCGTATGTCTCGATATGAGATAATGGTTTGTGGGATCCCAAATTGTACACACACTTTTTCAAATAAAAACTTGGTAGTGTCCTCCGCCTTGATGCTCTTCTTGCAGGACGACAAAATTGTCATCTTGGAAAAGCGATCAACAACCAAAAAAACCTAGTCATTTCCCCACCTGGTGGAAGGGAGGCTCGACATGTAGTCCATTGAGATGTATTACCAGGGCCTGTCAGGAGTAGGAAGAGGAATGTACATGCCTTGTTTCTTGATGGTCGATTTGGCAATAGCGTGGGTAGTGTAGGACCAGATATACTTGTTGACATCTTGTCGAAGTTTTGGCCAGTAGAAATGTCATTGCAACACTACCACTATCTTTTCCACGTCGAAGTGTTCTGCCTTCCCAACTCAGCTTCGCTTTCTCACTTGATGGAACACATAGATGCCACATATGGCATAGTATCTCGTCCTGAATATGGAAATTATTGACAGTTGTGTTAGCACCCAACATCTGGTAGGTGTTGGCAAAGTTGAGATCTATCTCATAGAGGTGGGGCCACCCAAAGGTCTCATGGTCGCAATAGTCTAGCACTGTGGCGAGTGTTGTGACTAGAGGTCGGTTGAGGCAGTCAACAACTCGATTGGTACTTCTTGCTTTATACTTAATGTTGAGGTGGAACTACTGCAATTATGTGGACCACTTCTGATGGTGTTCATTCTGCAATTTTCCTTGTGTCTGCATGAACTGCAGTGACTTATGATTAGTGTGGATGACTGTCTCCTTCCCGAGAATGCAATACCTCCACTGGAGACAATATTTCACAATGGAGTACATTTGTTTTTCATAAGTAGGGTATTTATGGATGACATCTGATAGTGTCTCACTATCATAGGCCACAAGATGGTCATGTTGAGTGAGGAATGCGCCCACAACATAGTCTGAAGCATATGTCTCGATTTCAAAGGGTTGTTGCAGGTCAGGTAATGAGATCGTTGGTGTTGAACACAATCATTACTTCATATCATTAAACTATTTTTGTTGGGACATGAACCACACAATTTTTTCCCTATCACCACCTCTGGTTATTTGACTGAGGGCCATGCAATATGGGAGAATCCCAACACGAACCTGCGATAGAAATTGGCAAGACATAAGAAGCTTCAAAGCTCAGTGAGCATGGTTCAGGCTGGTTAGTCACAAATGACTTGGATCTTGGTTGAATCAACATGCACACCATGCACATCAACAATGTAGCCTAGGTATTGGAACCTGCCCATGTCGAAGGATCATTTTTTCAAGTTGGCATATAGCTTGTGTTGCCGCAGAGTGTGCAGAACCTACTAAATATGATGCAAGTGTTCTGCCCAAGTCTTTTTGTACATGAGAATGTCATCTAAATACACCACCACAAAAGAATTGATGAAATTCCGCAAGATATCGTCCATCAACCTCATGAAATTTGTTGGGGCATTCGTCGAACCAAACCACATGACCAACCATTCAAAAAGACCTTCTTTTGTCTTGAAGGCAGTTTTCCATACATATGTTTGTTCTATTAGGACTTGATGGTATCCAGAGTTCAGATCAGTCTTACTTAAGTATTTGGCCCCCTTGAGCTTATCAAGGAGATTGTCGATTCATGGAATAGAGTACCGGTTCCTGACTGTGATTTTATTTAGGGCCTGCTATCGCACTAAATTGCCTTGGGTCTTTTAGTTTGTTATTACGTTTTTTTAAAAAACCTTAGATTTTAATTTTTTTTTTAAATAATTTTTCATCCCTTTAAAGTTATGTTTGTTAGGACCCTTTGGATGACTAAACTTTTGATTCATAGCTCATGTTTTGATCCTCTTTTTTATTTTTGATCCTTGAACCCTTTTAGCTCATGGTTTATTATGGTTTATTCTTTTTGATCCCTTTCATGATTTTTCCCTAGTTCGATACCTCCCATGATCAGGATAATGTGAAACACCTCTCTCCTCACTCATGACCTCACAAGCATGCCTCATTTTCCTCGCTTACCTATCTAATCATATTTTTGAATTGGAAGCATTGCCTACTCATCAAGTAGTTCTGTAGCGCCTATCACGTTTATCATACTGCCACCACAAATCATGATTTCCATGACCGATACCATATCCTTTTTTTTCAGTTCTAGAAGTTGGTTAAAGTGCCTTCAAAAGATCTTTCATTTATGTTCCTTGATAATGGTTTCTAATTTTGAAAACTCATCAGTGTTGCACTACGTGAATTCTCCAGTTTTGATTAGGCGACCACATGCTAACCAAATATTACTATTGTACGAGATTCAGGGCTGAAGTTTCCTCATTATTATCCTATGATTGTGTTGAAGAGCTCAACAGGTGTCTACTACGCAGGTATCCACTACTACCTCCTTTGTGTATTAATCATCACAGGAAATTTGTGACCGGGTTTTTGTTTTGTTGAGTTTTCACATAGGTAAAAGATTCATCTTTGTATGATAGCCTCATCTCCTCTCTTTTTCATACCTGTAAACCTCATGGCCCATATGTGAGTCAGATTTCTGTTGTCTACCTTAGCCCTTGAAGTTGCAAGCTTTAGACTAGTCTACCCAGACGCGCTACTTAACCTATCGCTACTTCCCCTGCCTCCTTTCATCTCAAAATTAAACGTTTTACTCAGTTGCATAGGGTCATCCTTGCATATTTGAAACCCCATTCAAAGTCTCCTGAGCATTACCAAACCTTTTAAGAACCCTCATTCTGAGTCATGGAGACCCCTAAATGGAAGAAGGCACATAAAGGAGGCAACATAGTTAGGATACAACCACTGGACATGCTTCTTTTTAATACAAAACCCATGGCAAGAGAGGATTTTCAAAGAGTAGAGTGCCTTTTCTTCTGTCAGAACATGCAGAGAGGCCATCTAGAGGTAGAAACACAGTTTTCATTACAGTTTGATGGTAAGAAAACTAAGGTTGGGGATTTTGAGTTTGAAGTGACGAAAGCCTCCATCTCAGCTGCAAAAGGGATCCCCATTATAGGTGAAAGGTGATTCAAATCCATGGATTTTAGTTCAGCTTATGAAAAATATCTCTTAAAACCTGAATATCAAGCCAATGACCCACCCAAAAGTATTCCAAGGAGCCAATTGATTGAACAATTTGACAGACTACTGAAGATCATACAGAAATATTTTACTTGTGAAGGGAGATTCAACACATTATATCAGTACCATATAATATTGTTGTTACATTTTACTAGTAAGGTTGAGATGAATATTCCTTATTACTTGTTGAGGATTATAGTTAAGATGTCAAACATGATACAAGATAAATCTAAAGATGTGGATTCTAGCCTTTTCCACTCTGGATTAATCAGAATGCTAGTATTTGAGGAATTGGGAAAGAAAGATATTTCATGGGAAAATTTTGTGGTTACCTCTCATTTCAAGTTGGATTTAGAACCCACTCCTCAATCACAGAGGGAAAGTTGTTTGTCACCTACCAGTGCTACCAAAGCAGGGACCAATAGGAATAGAAAGGGTAGAGCCCCTGTTCAAGTGTCAGAGGTCAACAAGCAAGTCATTGAAGCTGAGGAGGAAGTATGTCCTTCTCCACATAGAGATTTTTCACCACCTCCTCCACCAGGGTTAGAAGAGGTGCCTCCTTCTACCAAAGCTACATCTAAGAGAGGGAATAAGATCCTCTTTTCCCCTTCTCCTCCAGCAGTCGAAATCAAAGGTAAAAGACCTTTCACAAGTGTTGGTGCAATTATATGAATAATATATTACCAAACATAAATTATCAACCGAGATTCGTAATCAGTAGAGTTGATGCACTATATGTGCCGATAATAGATAGGTTCTTATGTATGTTTAGTATATCTTAGATAAGAAAACCATTTAGAAACCAACACACTTTTAAAAACAACAATCTTCACACAATTCAAAAGATGGAAAGAAAAACTCATAAACAAGAAAAAGCTCTTGCTCAGGTGATGGACATGTTCATTGATGGCTCATGAAAAGAAAATATGAACTTTGATTCTATATCCTAGAGAAACTAAACTAACAAGTGGAACGCTCCATTAAAACTCATGTATGGTGAAATATGGAGATCCAACTGTTCCTGCATTACCACACTTTACAACAAATTCGAATAGTGAAATCAAACAAAATAACATGAAATCAAACTAACAAATACATGAAATGAAAATCTACACTAACAATTTACAATAAGCTTACCAAGCTAGATCAGTGGCCCTTGCCTATGCCAACATGGAAGCTTTTAGATCAACCGATGCTAACTTCTAAGAGAGACAAAATCATTGAATTCAATCTTGCATTAATCTTCCACAAGTAGGTTTACAAAAGAGTCTCTTTGTTAATAAAATCTACATCCTAACAATTCTCCTCAAGAACCTACCATAATAATTCTCCCCTTAATCTACATAATAATAATTATCTCTTTTTTTCCCCTCATGAAGAGAGGGCACTCTCTTTTATACATGAGAGCTTTGAAAAGGAGATAAACATCTCATAATTACAGATCCACTTTTCTTTCAACCCATTTTCCATTATTACAAAATATTATCCCTTCAAATCCTCACACATATCTCTCATATATCTTGGATAAGATATGAAAACCAAATCTCCATGATCTTCTCCTTGGAATAGGCTTGAATTATCTCCTCAAATCTTGAAATGGTGGAGGAAGTATTCGAGAAGTCTTTTGAATTAATCCTTCACATATTCCTACACATGACAAACCTCACACATTTTTGAGATATATATGAAAACATGTCAATTTTCTAATATTTAATCACAAATTCCCTTTTAATACTAATATAAATGATTTGGAAAATAATAAGGTTAAACCCATATTTAATTATGAAAATGGTATCATGAAGTGTTAATGAGGAGATGAAATGTGAAGAACGATGAAGGGAAAGGTGGATGAAAATATGACATTTCTGAGTCCCAACAACAAGGTCATCAATTTGTAAGGAGGATTATAGAGAGCAGTCCTTACCAGAGATCCCTATTCAAAAGAAGAAGGGTAAAGGTGCTAAAGGACCCTTGGAGAAGAGAGATGAGACCTCTGAGAAAGGCATTGAGAAGCTTGTCAAAAGAAAACAAGAATTGCTTGTACATAAAGGTAAAGGTACTAAAAGACCTTTGGAGAGAAAAGAGGAAACCCCTATGAAACACTTCGAGGAGCCTATGGTAAGAAATGAAGAAACAACTATGCAAAGAAGGAAGGGTAAAAGTGAGACCACTGAGAAACCTAATGAGGTGGACAAAAAAATTCCCATGAAGGAGGAAGAGGAGTCTAAAGAAAATCTTATTAAGACTGAGCATGCCACTGTCCATCCTGACAGTCAGACCTACAAAAGGATTATCAAGCAACTTAGAGATGCAAGGAAGGAAATAGATTGTCTTAAAGCAGAAGACAAGGTCCAGTTGGCTCAAATGGAAGAGCTCATGGATGGCTACAATCATACCCTTGACTTGGCAAGGTTTGCAGCGAGAAAGGCTCTGCCCCTTCATAAATAGCTGAAGAATCTTTACAAACAGAACATAGGCTTTCAGTCTTAGAACATGAAGTTAAAGGTAGAGCTAAAACACTTTCAAGATGAGGTAGCCCAAAGGAATTTACAGGTGTTGGTTGAAGCTGCCATTGAGGATGATAAACAAACAACTAAGGAGAGAACAGGTACACAGAAGAAGATGGTCAATGGTAGGAAAAATAAGTTTGGTGTGCCAATTGAAGATCCTCTTTCTACCAGAAAGAGTGTGAGTCTAAGTGTTAAAATGACAAAATAGATGGTAATGGTAAGCCCCATTTTTTAGAATTGTTCCTTTTTTGGAGGTTTAACTGATATGCACATACTAGTTGTGCCATCAATACAAGCTTTTAGGTATTTAGCTATATGGATTTTGAGTTTTTCTAAGTGGTAACTTCACCTAGTGGTAAAAGGCATTACCTATGGTACGGTCAAGGTACCTAAGTAAAATGGTTCTGTCATCATGAAAGGACACACACTGCTCTGCACATATTCAAGATTGAAAGGCACTGTGTTTTGGCAATGCTACCCAAACCTGTAAGAGATGCAGCATAAGTGACACTACGTAAAGGCGTTGTGTAATATTCCACAGAGAACAGAATCGTCATACGAGTGTAACACAATGGCGCTACCCACAAGCGCTACATAATATTTGGCAGGGAGAAGGTTTTCACATAGGCACAACACAGGGGTGCTACCTACAGGCGCTACCCAATATTTCAATAGAGGACCAATGGTGGCGCATATATGCACCACCGTGGTGCTACCTACAGGCGCTACCTTCTCTCCTTGTTCCATTTTACAGTGTGCTACCCAGAGTTGCTACCCAAGGAAATTGCCAACAAACACCAGGAATCTAGGAGGAATAGACCAACAACTTTTTGGATAAGTTGACGACGGAGAAAGTTACAGAAGTAGCAGCTGGCATTTTGAAGACAACTACAGGCTCCAAAGGGACACATGGAAAAATAGGAGTTGAGCAACAAAAGAGGATCAAAGTAGTTAGAAGCATGATTGTATTAGTCACCAACATTTCCCTTTTTTATAGCATAGGTTGTTATTCTAGTTGTTAGAACGAATAAATGTTTAGAGATTTTCAAGGGAAACATGCCAACTCGTACCTGCAGCGGTTGCCTCCCTTTCTTCTTATATATATATATATATATATATATATATATATATATATATATAGATCAATTTCTTTAGTAGGTTCGGATGGTTTAGCAAGGTTCCCTTTTACTTGTAATATTTTGATGAAGTGACTATGATCTAGTGATGTACTGGCCTTAAGACTTTTTGGATAATAGAAATTAGCTTCTCTTTCAGTCTCTTTTCTTCTAGTGCTAAATGTTCATTCTTTGAATGATTCACATGAATTATTGTGGTGATGTTATGGTGGATGTTTTATCATTATATTATCATATGTTTATTTAGCTTATTTAGTTTCTGATGTCAAGAACATCTTGTGATTAGAAACTTTCTTCCTTATACTTTTGTAGACTTGATGTTTGCAGCAGTCCCTACACTCCTCTCACTCAAGTCTTCCCTATGTTCATACTTACTCCTAAACTACTGATAGAAGTTAGCCAAGACCTTAATTACTGGTGCATGCTAGCCCTGTTGTTTTAGTTATAACATTACCATTTGAGTCCTTTTCCATTTGACCCTTTAAAACACTATTTCATTCACATATAACTTGATGGGTACTGGGCTTGCCTTGCATGCAATCTGAAGGTGACTCCTAGTGATAACATTCTTGGTGTTGTTTTCGGGGATGATTTGAAGACTTTTCCCTGGGATTAAAATGACACAGTATTCTAATTCTAAAGGTGCATTAGAACTGAATATTTCGAAGATTGCAAACTGCACCTAGCGACTCCATTGTTTCAGCTCTGGCACCTAAAGGCAGACATACGAGATCGAATCCACAACTACCTTTGGTACCACCTGAGGCTGACCCAAAGAAGATAATCAAGAAGGAAAAATCTTCCCAAAAACGTTTTTTTGCTGCTACTACAAGTGCTTTTGGTCAGTTGCCTGATTCTACTCTTTATACTCTAGTTGTTTTATCAAGTAAGCTTCCTTTATATTTTGTTGAAGTATCTGAAAAGATTGATTTTGAAGAGTTTACTGTTGAATACTCTTCCCTTGAGACTGAATTGAAAGAGGAAAACATTGATGTATTTTCTTCCCCTGATATTGAGAAGTGTTTCAGTCTTGATAGTTTTGAAGATTTCCCTACTTTAGGTTTTGCTACACCTCTTTCTGTTAAAACTTTTGTTGCCAAAGAAGTAGGAACTTCATCTTCCTCTCATACCTTACCATCCTCTTCAAAAAATCATCCTCCTATTGTGAAAACTAAAACCCCCCCTTCATTTGTTCCTTCATCTCCTACTCTACATACAGTTAAGTCTCCTTCTCCTTATTGTTCACCAAGAATCCAAAATAAAATGACAATGGTTAATCCCCCTGTTAATAGGATGGACGCCATAGTGGCTGCAATATATGCTCCTCTAATTTTACCTCAGCAATTGAATGCTCTTCCCCCTGAAGATTATTTGAAATACATGCCTAATTTTACAGGAGAAGAAGATGTAACAACTGAGGAACATCTTGTTGCTTTCTACAGCTATGTAGATAACCAAAATATTGAAAATGAAGATGTTTGGATGAGGGTTTTCATCCAAATCCTGTTTGGTGAGGCTAGGAAGTGGTTTAGGGGTCTGGACCATGGGTCCATTACTGGTATTGAGGCATTGGATGAAGCCTTCTTGAGGCATTGAGGTGAAAAAAAGGACTTTTTGTACTACATCACTAAATTTGGATCTTTGAAAAGGAAAGAAGGAGATAATCTGTCTCTGACTTTTCTAAAATATTTAACAAAATGTACAAAAATATCCCTGATGAGATCAAACCCACTGAAACCATGGAAAAAATCACTTATACCAGTTCTTTTGATTTCGAATTCTACCTCCTTTCGAGAGAAAGAAGGTCACCTTCTTTGGTTCATATGAAAGATGTTGCCTTAGAGGTAGAATCCAACATAGTGGCATCAGATAAACTCAAGGGGAAATCTGATAGGGATAGGAGAAAAAACAAAGCTTAAGCTTCAACTTCTGATTCCTTTGTTGTCCATTCTCAAGTAGATGAGCTAACCAAATTAGTAAAATCTCTCTCCACTGAAATTGAGAAATTAAAATCAGAAGGGAAACAAACATATAGAAATGCTCAAAAAAATGATAACAAAGGTAACTATAGGAGACCAATTAATGCTCCGCAAATATTTCCTAGGGATCCTAGAAACAGAGAGAGAGATGATCAAAGGGTACATGCTCCTTTGCAAAATAATTTAGTGGCAGATGAAGAAGAAGAGGAGGTTGAAGTTGATCCAGAGATTCACTGTTTAGGTGATACTTCCCCATCCCCACACTTGACTCAATCCTCTTATGAGAAATCTTTAATGGATATTCAAATTAATGAGTTAAGCAAGGGAGAGAAAGCAAAAGAAAATCCTAGTAGATATAATCTGAGATCTAAGAAGAATGTAGAAAAAACCGATGCCCCTAATCATCTTGTTCAGAAAGAAAATTCTTGAAGCCTTCCCGTTACTTCATTTTTGAGAATGAGATCCAGAAAATAAAGATCCTTGTACGTTTTTTGGAATTGATAAAAAATGAGGATTTTAAAAAATATTTATCCAAAATGTTACAACCAGAATCATCTCCAAGTGCCACTGATTCCATAAATATGCAAGATGAAAAACCAGCAGTGATTTTAGGTCCTTTGATAGAAGACAAATATGACTCATCCCCACCTTTCTATACTTCACTAAATATACATGATAAGGTGTTACACAATTGTCTCATGGATTCAGGGGAATCCCACAATTTTATGCCAAAATCTGTTATGGATGAACTTGGGTTAGAAGTCACAAAGACCTATCATGATTTATATTCTTTTGACTCCAGAAAATTCAAATGTATTGGAGTCATTAAGGATATGTTGGTGACCTTATTTCAACTACCCATGAAGAGTATACTTATGGATATCGTAGTTACTGATGTTCCCCCCAAGTTTGGTATGCTCTTGTCAAGATCCTAGATAAAAATACTTGGGGGAACCTTGCAGATGGATCTCTCTTATGATACTATTCTTGTTTTTGGGGGAGAGCATAGAAGACTTTACAGATAAGCTCAATTGGATTACATCATTAGTGATGAAGAAAACCCCACCAATCACCCTGTTTTTTATTTTGATACAGATTTGGGATCTAGTATTTTGCAGCTCACCGATGCCCTGGAAGCCCCTTTAGAAATCAAAAAAAAGTCCATCAACTTTTATGAAGAGCCTCCTCTAACTAATTCTATCTGGAAGATGTTCTTTGATGGAGCCTCTTCCAAGGAAGGTGTTGGTGCTGGGGTGATCTTTGTCTCACCAACTCAAGAAACTATATCTTTGTCATATAAACTAGAATTTGAGACTACTAATAATGTGGCAGATTATGAGGCTCTTGTCTTGGGTTTGAGGGAAACAAAAGACATGGGGATAGAGGAGCTATCAGTATTTGGGGATGCTGAATTGATAGTACATCATATTAAAAATATTTATCAAACAAAGCATCTTAGGCTTAGATCTTACAGAAATGAAGTATGGGATTTAGTGGAAAGTTTTTTCTCTACTTTTAATATATGATTCATTCCTAGAGAAGAGAATATTGTGGCTGATTCTTTGGCTGTATCAGCAAGCAACTTCAGAATTCATATACCACCAAAAATCAAGTATGATGTAGAAGTCAAATACATGCCTTCTATACCGGACAATGTAAAATATTGGAAGGTGTTCGAAGATGATTTAGAACTTAAAATTTTTCTTGAGACTGTTGATGAATTTTCTGCATTGCACATTGATCAAGATCATGATCCAGAAATCACTCCTCATGCTAATGTTTTCCTTAATAAAATTGCTAATCATCATATTGTGCAGTTGCCTAGCAATCATATACCAAAGGGACTAGTTCCTTTGGAAATATTATTTGATGGGAATGATGTGGCATTGAAGGGGAAGGTATCCATTGATGATGTTGATATCACTGAGTGCAATGTGGGCACTGAAAAGGATCTAAAATACGTCAAACTGTCAAGCAACCTATCAGAAATTAAAAGGGAAGAATACACTAAGTTGTTGAAAGAATTTGCTGATGTTTTCGCTTGGACTTATGAAGATCTCAGAACTTATGACACAAGCATAATAGAGCACAAGATCCCATTAAAATAAAACACCAAACCTTTCAGGAAAAATTTGAGGCAAATCAATCCTATGTTGTTGCCTGTCATGGAGAAAGAATTTCAGAAGCTTTTAGATGCAAAAATTATCATTCCTTTGAGGTATTCCGAATGGGTAGCCAATTTGGTCCCAGTAAGAAAAACGAATGGGGGGATCATACTTTGTGTTGATTTCTGAAATCTGAACATAATCTCAAAGAAGGATAATTATCCTTTACCCAAGATGGAGCACATATTACATAAGGTGACAGGAGCAGCCAGGATGTCTATGGTCGATGGATTTTCTGGATACAATCAAGTATCTGTTTTTCTAGAAGATAGGGAGAAAACGACCTTCACTACTCCATGGGGTACATTTATGTACTCCAAGATGAACTTTAGTTTGATGAACGTAGGGGCAAATTTTCAACAAGCTATGGACATATAATTTATTGGAGAAAAGGATAAGTTTGTTGTTATTTATTGGGATGACATAACTATGTATTCTCAGTCTGATAAGGAACAATGTGATCATTTAAGAAAGGTTTTCTTGAAATGCAGAAAATTTGGCCTCTCTTTGAATCCAAAAAAATGCAAAATTAAAGTATGAAATTATGGACAAACAAACCTATGGAAAAAGAAGCAAGTGGATTGCTAAACTACTTGAATTTGATTTGGATATTAGGCCCACAAAATTGGTAAAAGGTCAGGGTTTGGCCAAGCTTTTGGCTGAATCAAATTGCTCAGCACTGGGGGTGAATTTCATTCACTCATGTTCAGAAAATCAGTAGGCTGAGATGAATGATAAAGGCCCTCAAGTCATTTCTACATTGGAAGATTGCAGTTGGTACAAAGACATTATAATTTTTCTAAAAAATTTACAGCCCCCAAGTGGTATGGAAAGAAACAAGGTGAAGGCCTTAAAACTCAAATCAATAAAGTATTGCTTTGTTGATCAAATTTTGTATTGGAAGGATCCATTAGGAGTGATTTTGAGATGCCTAGATACCCAAGAAGCTCAAAAGATTATGTCTGATTTTCATGACAGTTTATGTGGGGGACATCAATATTGAAGAACCACGACATACAAGATCCTCAGAGCTGGGTACTTCTGGCCTAGTTTGTTCATGGATTTTTTTGCTAAGATCAGGGCCTGTGCTAAATGTCAGAAGTTTTCTAGAAAACAACAGCTTAAGTATTTTCCATTGAATCATGTGGAAGCCTCAGGACCATTCTAGTAGTGGGACCTAGATTTTATCGGGGAAATCCATCCCGCTTCCAATGGTCAACATAGATGGATCTTTACTGCTACAGATTACTTTACTAAATGGATCGAAGTTATTCCCACAAGGAACACTTCACATAAAGTGATCATTGGTTTCCTGGAAGACATCATAGCAAGGATTGGGTGTCCTAACAAAATCGTCACTAATAATGCTGCATCACTCAAGTCTGAACCATTAATTCAGTTCTGTGAACAGTTTGGGATCACTTTGATTCATTCCACCCCTTACTATCCGCAGGGAAACAGACTTGCAGAATCCTCGAACAAAAGCATTATAAAGATTACTAAAAATTTGTTAGAGGATAACAAAAAGGCATGGGATTCGAAACTCAAATTTTCTCTATGGGCTGACAGAGTGACAGTGAAAATATCCTTGGGACTTTCCCCTTTCTAGCTGGTATATGGAGTTGAGGCAGTTTTTTCTTCTCAACTTGCATTACCTGTGGAAAAATTCTTCCAGGATTATCAAGGGGAGCCAGATCATATGATCAGAAGGATTCAACAATTGGTTGAAGTGCAACAGACTCGGGAACAACTTGTAGATAAGGCATATGATCATCAATTGAAGATCAATCAGGAATTCAACAAGAAGTAGAACAAAAAGGATTTTCAGCTGGACGATCTGGTGCTCAAGTGGGATCCATCGAGACAAGATAAAGGAAAGCATGGTAAATTTGAAGCTTTATGGGTCGGTCCTTTCAAAATCTTAGAGGTATTTTCTAATAACACTTTCAAGCCGCGAAATATGAAGAATGAAGAGGTTTTTGGTGGCCCTGTCAATGGGCATTTTCTGAAAAATTACTTTGCTTGAGCCTTGAGTGGCTCTTCATGTCATTATAAATATCATTTGTTTTTTTTGTTGTTTCAATAACTGACCCCATAGCCCTAGGAGAAGGCACATAGTCTACTCATTCTTGGCAGCCCACCGGGGGCATGCCATCCCCTATGGAGCCAATATTACCACACTAAATTGCCTTGGGTCTTTTAGTTTGTTTTTACCTTTTTTTAAAAACCTTAGATTTTATTTTATTTTTTAAATAATTTTTCATCCCTTTAACGCTATGCTTGTTAGGACCCCTTGGATGACTAAAATTTTGAGTCATAGCTCATTTTTTGATCCTCTTTTTGATTTTTGACCCTTGAACCCTTTTAGCTCATGGTTTATTCTTTTTGATCCCTTTCGTGATTTTCCCCTAGGTCGATACCTCCCATGATCACACTGATGTGACACACCTCTCTCCTCACTCATGACCTCACTAGCATGCCTCATTGTCCTCGCTTACCTATCTAATCATATTTTTGAATTGGAAGCGTTGCCTACTCATCAGGTAGTTCCGTAGCGCCTATCACGTTTATCATACCACCACCAAAAGTCATGATTGCCATGACCGATAACATATCCCTTGTTTTCAGTGCCAGAAGTTGGTTAAAGTGCCTTCAAAAGATCATACATTTATGTTTCTTGATAACGATTTCTAATTTTGAAAACTCAACAGTGTTGCACTACGTGAATTCTCCAGTTCTGATTAGGTGACCGCATGTCAACCAAATCTTACTACTATGCGAGATTCCAGGGCTGAAGTTTCCTCATTTTTATCCTATGATTATGTTGAAGAGATCAATAGGTGTCTACTATGCAGATATACATTGTTACCTCCTCTGCCTATTAATCCTCATAGGAAATTTATGATCGGGTTTTTGTTTTGTTGAGTTTTCACAACGGTAAAAGATTCATCTTTGTATGATAGCCTCATCTCCTCTATTTTTCAGACTTGTAAACCTCATGGCCCGTATGCGAGTCAGATTTCTGTTGTCTGCCTTAGCCCATGAAGTTGCAAGATTTAGACTAGTCTATCCTCTGTGTATGCGTTGCACTACCCAGAGGCGGTGCATAACCTCTCGTTGCTTCCCCTGCCTCCTTTCATCTCAAAATTAAATGTTTTACTCAGTTGCATAGGGTCAGCCTTGCATATTTGAAACCCCATTCAAAGTCTCTTGAGCATTACCAAACCTTTTAAGAACCCTTATTATGAGTCATGGAGAACCCTAAATCGAAGAAGGCACATAAAGGAGGCAATATAGTTAGGACAAAGCCAATGGACATGATGCAGGAGCATCGCCAACACATCAAGCGAGCCAACGTGGAAGTGGAGGACAGCTGGACAAGCCAGCACAAATTTTGAAAACACTTTGGAATTTTTGCGCAAATATTAAATGAGCCATTAAGATGAGGTGCACTTGTATATTGTAAATGGACCTTGAGCGGATAGCTCTCATCCTTAGTAGGTAGACGGAATTTAAAATAGTTAATGTAAAGTAGATATAATTTAATTCTAGACTAGACAGTTGTAGAGCGCAAGAGGGAAACGGGATATAGACACCCTCATTGTGCATTGTAACATTATTCAGAAGCATTTGGAGCAAGAAGAAGCAGAGAGCTGTGTAAAAACACCCATGTACAAACATTTGAATTAATAGAAATCTTTGATTCAAATTCATGGTTTGTGTTGTTCTCTGTGTATTGGTGTTGAACGATAGGCTCATGAACGTTTGCTTCGTATTATACATTTGCTTTTATATGCTGTGTATGTGATTTCATGTATGAATTGAAGTCTGAGAGGGAGATGGAATGAGTTTCAATTGTTTCTCTATTTGAGCCAGAGAATTCTTGCAAGGAGTGCAGTTGAAGTGTCCACAAGGAGTGCGTTGACAGAGGGTTTAGATAGAGATAGTTTTTGTTCTCATTCATCCAGAAGTGCAGTTGGGCACAGGAGCCATGCAAGGAGTGCACAGGCCGGGTAAAAGTCTCAGAGTTACGAACCTGAGTGAAGCATTTGACAGACTGATGTTGCAGGTGTGCGTAGAGTCAAGTGACTTCAACACTTCGACGTTGTTGAAGGTTTGCCGCAAGGAGTGCGTGCAAGAGTTTTCTTGAAGGACTTGAGGTCGTCAGGAAAAGCTCAGGAGGGATAGGACCTTCAAATTTGTTGGCAAGAAGCGTCGCAAGTTTGCACGCAGGTGGATAAGTTTTGTGGAAAAACACTTAGTCATTTCGTGAATTGCATAAGGAAGAACAGACGGTTGATATCTTCCAGGGAAAATCAGCGAATCACCGTGAGCCATTGGATCTCGCGGGGGTGCAGGGGGATACTGCAGATATTCCCATAGTGTTTAAATCTCATAAGGGGCAGAGTCGTTGATCCAAGCCAGCCAGGGGCGTTGGATTATTCGAGAAATCGCCTATCGGGATTTCGTAAGAAAGGAATCGAAGATTTGGTAACAGGAGTCACGAAATCGCGATACGCGATATCCCGATGGATACAAGTACAATGTGGGGCCATAGGAGTTGGTGGTGGACAGGTAGCACATTGTATCGAGGTTCGGGAAAAGTAAAGTCCCGAAACATTGGACATCAGGATTTGCGATCCCGCGAAGTCCGAAATCCCGACGAGGTGACGGGACCATTGAAAATTCAAAGCCGCGAGCTCATCGAAGTTTCGGCATATTGGGACTCGGGAGTCGGAGAATCGAGTTGCTCGACACCGCGAGTGCTGAGATCCCGATAGAGAAAGTCCCGACAAAGGAATGGAAGGGTCAGCGTTGACTCATATCAAGTCTCGGAGATTCGAGAGTCCTACGCTCGATCACTGACCTCGCAAGGTTGTGAAGTCCGATTCCCCGATAAGTAAAGAGAGGGGGAGTCACACAAAGATATATGTGGGTGCAGATTTCCCGATAGGGAAATAGAAGGATCGGTTAGTGTTCTTCGGGCCGAGGAAAGAGAAGATCCTGTGAGCAGGTGTGCCTGCGGGTGCGACACTGCGTCAGTTTGGTATCAGAGCTTCAGATTCTTGTCTGTATATTTCGGGCGAGGAAGGCATAAGAGGTAAGGAGTACTCTGATACACAACATCAAGTGGTATCAGAGCTAAGACAAATTGTTCTTTTCTTTCTGCAGCAGAGAAGAGGAGAATTCGCCATGCCGCTAAGGAGAGATAGGCAATCACCTGATCCAGAGGATAGGGAAGTGTAGAGAAGAAGAGGTAGGTAGATAATTGATCCAGCCATAGAGATACAGATGAGAGACCTCCGAGCGAGACTCGGGGACATGGATACAGCGCAAAGACGCACAACTAGTGTAGGGGATCTGAGTGATTCCGATAGTGAAATAGAGGTTGAACAAGAGTAGGAAGTTACAGCTGGAGATGCACCAAATGAGCGTTTGATCAAAGCTATTGCCAGGATGGGTGCAAGAGCGAAGATGGACATTCCAATTTGTGAGGGAAACTTGGATGCAGAGGAGCTACTAGATTGGATTAGAGCTCTAGATACTTACTTCAACTACGAAGATGTCGAAGAGGACAAGAAAGTCAAGCATGTTGTTACATGCTTAAAAGGACATGCAACATTGTGGTGGGATGAACTACAAGCTGACAGGTGCTGCAAGGGTAAGAAGAAGATCAAGAGCTGGGATAGGATGATCGTGAAGATGAAGGCAAAATTCATCCCCAGGGATTATCAAATTACTCTGTTCAGGAAAATGTAGAACCTGAGACAGAAGATGATGACAGTGAAAGAATACACTGAGGAATTCTATCGACTGAACATCAGGGCAGGTCATCGGGAGAGCGATGATGAAAAAGTTGCCAAATACATGAATGGCCTGAGATATTATATCCAGGATGAGATGAGCATGGTAACCATTTGAACCGTGGAAGATGCTTATCAGATGGCTCTGAAAGCTGAAGAGAAGCTGAGCCAAAAACAGAGTCAGAGGGGCCGAGGCATAAGTCAGCCCAGAGGCAAAGAATTTGCCTAGGACAAATACCAGAATCCCAAGGAGGAATGGAAGAAACCTCAGACTCGTGCAGAGAGAGGTGGAACCTCACAGCGGGGGCCATATGTTGAACAGAGAGGGCAGCATAATGAACAGAGAGGAGATTATGCTGACAACAACACTTTTCCTCGTACTAGAGGCAGAGGAAGAGGAAGAGGTGGAGTAATCACATGCTTCACATGCGGAAAGAATGGGCACAAGTCTTACGAGTGTCCAGAGAAAAAGAAGGACATTGGAGAAGCTCACATTACCGAAGCACAGAGGCGGGATGTTGAGGCCGAAGACACTGAAGGCGGAAGATCGCTCATGATGCGAAAAGTCCTTTTGACACCCGAGAAGGAGGTGGAAAGTTCAGTCCAAAGGACCAGACTCTTTAGGACTGCTTGCAAGACCAAGGATAGGGTATGGAAGGTCATTGTAGACAGTGGTAGCACGGATAATCTCGTATCTATGGAGATGGTAGAGAAGCTGGAGCTGGAGACAACTGATCATCCAATCCCATACAGAGTTTCGTGGCTACAGAAAGGACACCAGGTAACTGTTACTAAACAATGCTTGGTTGAATTCAAGATAGGTGGATATAATGATAAGATCTTATGTGATGTTATTCCCATGGATGTTTGTCATCTATTGATGGGTAGACCATGGCAATATGACATAAATGTGATTCATGATGGGAGAATGAACACATACACCCTAGAGAAAAATGGGAGGACACACATGTTGCTTCTGATAAAGGATAAGGAGGTGAAGCCGGAAGTAAGCAACACAGTACTTCTCATGAGTGGAAAGGAACTTCTTACCGAGGTTAAGAAGAAGGAGGATCCACAATTCATTGTGGTCAGGAAGCCGCGGATTGTTCTGACTAGTACAAGAGTGGATGATTTACCGGATGAAGTTCAGGAACTGCTGAAAGAGTTCGCTGACATTATAGTGGACGAACTACGTCATTCGTTTCCACCGGTCAGGAGTGTGAGTCATCATATTGATCTCATACCAGGAGCCAATTTTCCAAATAAAGTTGCGTACAGATTGACGCCGCAGGAGAATGAGGAGGTTAAAAGGCAAGTCCAAGAGTTGTTGGACAAAGGGTTAGTCAAGGAAAGCTTGAGTCTGTGTGTTGTTCCAACAATACTCAGTCCGAAGAAAGACGGAGGCTGGAGGATGTGTACCGACTCGAGGGTGATCAATAGGATAACCATTAGGTATAGGTTTCCATTGCCAAGAATGGATGATCTGATGGATTGCTTGAGCGGAGCAAGGTACTTTTCAAAGATTGATTTGAAAAGCGGATATCACCAAATTCGCATGAGAGAAGCCGATGAATGGAAGACAACATTCAAAACAACCGAGGGTTTGTATTAATGGCTTGTTATGCCGTTTGTCTTAACAAATGCGCCAAGTACCTTTATGAGGTTGATGAACGAAGTGTTGAGGGAGTTCATCGGGAAATTTTCCATCGTATACTTGGATGACATACTGGTTTATAGTAAATCAGTGGCAGAGCACTTGAAGCACTTGGCTACAGTGATGCAGAAACTACAGTAGGAGAAGTTGTTGATTAATATGAAGAAGTCCTCATTCATGAAGACATAACTCATTTATTTGGGATTTTTTATTTCGGAAAATGAGTTGAGGATGGATCTGGATAAGGTGGAAGTGATCAAGAATTGGCCATCACCGAGGAATGTATTTGAGGTGAGAAGTTTTCATGGTTTGGCTAGTTTCTACCAAGAATTCATCAGGAATTTCAGTGGAATTAGCGCAGCGATGATGGATACAGTGAAGAAGCGGCATAAGTCTTTTCACTGGATAGAAGAAGCTAAAAAGAGTTTCAATCTGTTGAAAAGGAAGATCATGGAACAACTGGTTTTGGTGTTGCCGGATTTCCAGAAAACATTTCAGGTGAAATGCGATGCAAGCGGATTTGCAATCGAGGCAGTCTTGAGTCAAGAAGACAGGCCGATAGCATATTTCAGCGAGAAGTTGAATGAAGCGAAATTGAAATACTCCACATATGATAAGGAGTTTTATGCTATCATACAAGCATTAAAGAAATGGAGGCATTACTTGATACCCAAAGAATTTGTATTGTACAATGACAATCATGCACTGCAGTTTGTGACTCAACAGGAGAAGTTGAACCAGAAACATGTAAAATGGGTTGAGTATATAAAGAATTTCACATTTGTTATTAAACATATTTCTGGTACTGCTAACAAAGTTGTTGATGCTTTGAGCAGGAAGTTTTTGCTGTTGCAAGAGTTCAAAGTCCGCACTTTAGGTTTTGATGATCTCAGGAATATGTACGCAGATGATCCAGATTTTCAAGAAGCGTATGAAGCAGCTGAGAATCCAGTTCTCAGAGACAGAAGCCTGTGGATAGAATACATGATCCAGGAAGGATTGTTGTTTAGAGGCAATCAACTATGTATTCTGAAATTCTCCATGAGGGAGAATCTGTTGAAGGACAAACACAGTGGTGGATTGGCAGGACATTTCAGTCATGAAAAAACATTCGCGAAATTGAATGAGTCATATTTTTGGCTGGGAATGCGAGCGGATCTCAAAATATTTATAGACAGATGCAAAATTTTCCAGCATTCAAAGGAAAGAAAGCAAAATGCGGGTTTTTATCAACCGTTTCCCATACCAGAAAGGCTGTGGGATGCGATAAGCATGGATTTTGTATTGGGGTTGCCAAGGACACAAAGAGGTGTTGATTCAATCTTTGTGGTAGTGGATAGGTTTTCCAAGATGGCACACTTCATCCCATGTCAGAATACCAATGATGCAACTCACATTGCAAATCTATTCTTCAAAGAGGTCATTCGACTTCATGGGTTTCCGAAAAGTATAGTTTCAGACAGAGACACGAAATTCATAGGGAATTTTTGGAGGACCTTATGGAAGAAGTTGGGGACTTATTTGATGTTTAGTTCAGCTTATCATCCTCAGACGGATGGACAGATGGAAGTGGTCAACAGAAGTCTGGGATACTTGCTGAGAAGCTTGGTGATAGAGCACCACAACAGTTGGGACAATATATTACCACAGGCAGAATTTGCGTACAATGACTTAATGAATCGGAGCACAGGCCAGAGTCCATTTCAGGTTGTTTATGGCATGCAGCCGAGGGGAATTTCTGAACTGAGAGATTCAGGACAGACTGCTACTAGGAGCGCTAGTGCAGAGGAATTCGCTGAGGCGATGAAGGAACTTCACAGCCAGGTGAAGGAGCGGTTGCAGAATTCAAGTCAGGAATACAAGCGCAGAGTAGATCAACATCGGAGACAACTTCAGTTTGAGGTTGGTGACCTAGTTCTGGCACATTTGAGGAAAGAAAGGTTCCCAAGAGGAGCATACAATAAGCTGAAGATGAAGAAAATCAGGCCATGCAAGGTCTTGAGAAAATTTGGGGACAATGCTTATGAGATTCAACTACCCGATGGGATCGGAATTTCTCCGATATTCAATGTCTCAGATTTGTACCCATACAGAGCTGGAGAAGCAGAGATTGGAGATGAGCAGCCAACGATCCAGTGGAAGAAGCAAATGCCAGTTGCAGAGAATCCATAGATGGAATGCATACTGGACAAGAGAGTGAGTAAGAGGACCAGGCGAAAACAATATTTTGAGTATCTGGTCAAGTGGAACAACCATCCAGTTGAAGATGCCAGCTGGGAGAATGAAGCTGAGATACAGAAGCATGGATAGACTATGTAGGAGCTCATGGACAGGAGCCCATGAAAGTTTTCAAGTGAGGGAGTATGATGCAGGAGAATCGCCAACACATCAAGCGAGCCAGCGCGGAAGCAGAGGACAGCTGGACAAGCCAGCACAAATTTTGAAAACACTTTGGAATTGTTGCGCAAATTTTAAATGAGCCATTAAGATGAGGCACACTTGTATATTGTAAATGGACCTTGAGCGGATAGCTCTCGTCCTTAGTAGGTAGATGACATTTAAAATAGTTAATGTAAAGTAGATAGAATTTAATTCTAGACTAGACAGTTGTAGAGCGCAAGAGGGAAACGGGATATAGACACCCTCATTGTGCATTGTAACATTATTCAGAAGCA
>ML781219.1:580835-594606 GCA_009831015.1 Picea engelmannii | reverse complement strand
ACACATGGGTCAATGGATTAGGGGTTTTGGATGTTGCGAGATAATATATATATATATATATATTGTAAACAATGAAGATAATATGAATAAAATATTAGAGGTGTGGCTCTAAAGAGGTTGTTAGTTTTCTTGGTTTATGTTTCCAGGGTAAAAATATATGTGTAATGTGTGTACGCCATTGTATATTTTATATTTTTATTGAGAATCTATTTGCAATAAGTAATTGTACAAGGTTAAAATATACATTTTGTATTAGAGTTGTTATTGGCTTCAGGGGGATTCCTTTGTGGCTAAGGGTTTGGCTCGGGTCTATGATAAACCTTGTTACAATGGGAGATTTGCAATATCAATTCTTTAGGTGAAAAGAAATGGCGAGCAGCTTGAAAATAGAGATCGATAAATTAATGGAAAATATTTTTAGTCGTGGAAGCTAAATATGGAAGATTTGTTGGTGGAAAAATATCAGTGGATCATTGTGGATGAAGGAACCACACCTACAAGAATATCAGCAGAAGACTGGGAAAATTTGGATCAGAAAGTGAAGAGAACAATTTGAGTGTGTCTCTCAGATTCAATATTACTGAATGTGTCATGGGAAGTTACAACCAAGGATTTATTGAATAAGTTAGGGGCTTTGTATCAGTATAAATCCTTGATAAACAAATTGTTCTTGTGTAAGAAGCTATACAACCTGAGGGTGAAACATGGATACTCAGTGATAGAGCATATGAACACTTTCAATACAGTGGTAAGTAAGCTATTACTTGTTGATATTAAGATTTCCGATGAATATAAGTGTATCAATTTATTGTTCTCTTTACCAGACTCATGGGATGGTTTTGTTGTGGCCATAGGTAGTAATACAACTACTTTAAGTTTTTATGATGTGGTCTCATCCTTGTTGTTGGAGGAGATGAGATCAAAAAACATGGAAGGACAAAGTTTTGTAAGAGGATGCTCCATAGAAATAAATATATCTAAGTCCTAAAGTGGGATATTTTAATTTAAGGTAATATTTGAATCTCCCAAAAAAATTGTAAAGGTATGTTGGATATGTGGAAAAGAAGGGCACTACAAGAAACAATGTAGATCCAAAAGTTTTGATAAAGGGAAGGGATATGAAGATGTTCCTTCTACAGAAGCAAAAACCTCGACACAATAAGGAGGGGATGTGTAATTGGCTTCTTCAAGTACACATGTTTATCACGAGGCATGGTTGGTTGACTCAAGTGCATCCTTTCATATGACTCCTCATAGGGAGTGGTTTTGAAAATATTAAAGGTATGATTGAGGTGATGTTTTCCTAGGTGATGACTCGATAACCAAAATCACAGGATGAGGAACATTCAAGTTGAATCTCATGGATGGAAAGATTACAACACTCCCTAGTGGCCTGCACATCCCAGGGTTGGCCAAACATTTGATTTATGTAAGAAAAATAGATGATGCAAGGGTAAAAACAATGTTTGAGAAAGAAACTTGTAGGATGGTTCAAGGGGAAATGGTGTTGCTAAAGGGAGTTCAGATTGGAAACTTTTATAAGATGGTAGGAAGCACTATTAGTGATGGGTGCAATAGTTTTGTTGTTCTTGATATTGGAGCATAAGAAGAAAAAAATTATATAGTCTCTCAAGATAAGACTATGTTGTGGAATCAAAGAATGGGACATATTGGAGAGAAGGGACTTCGAGTACTACACAATAAAGGTATGGTTGAAGGTATATATAATTTCCCTCTGGATTTTGATTTCTGCGAACATTGCATATCTGGGATGTAGAATTAGGTAAGATTCCCCTATGGTGCAGTGAGGGCAGATGGAATTTTACAATTGGTGCACAATGATGTGTTTTGACCTGTGTCAGTTCCATCACTGGGAAAATTTGTGTAAAATGTCTCATTTATAGATGACCTCTCGAGGAATACATGGATTTATTTCCTCAGGAAAAAATACAAATTCTTTGAAAAATTCAAAGAGTTTAAGGTTCTTGTGGAGAATCAGATAGAGAAGAGAATTAAGGTGTTGAGGATGGATAACGATGGAGAATTATGTAGAAATGAATTAGAAGAATTTTGTAGGAAGCATGGTATATCAAGGAATATTATTATTCCATACACTTCAACAAAATGGAGTTACAGAAAGTATGAACATGACACTGATGGAAGAATCAAGGTGCACGCTTAGTGGTGTTAGGTTGGGACATGAATTATAGGCAAAGGAAGTGGGTACTACATGTTACCTGGTTAATCAATCACCCTTATTAACACTAGATGACAAGATTTCACATGAGGTATGGTCTGGTAAGAAACCCTCTCTCACATATCTTAGGGTATTTGGTTGTGATTCCTATGTTCATATTCCAAAGGAAAATATGATTAAGCTAGATAAAAAGGTTGAAAAGTGTATCTTTATTGGGTATATAGGTGGTCTGAAATGTTATAAGCTTTGGAACCTAGAAATTAAGAAGGTAATGTATAGTCGAGATATGGTATTTAGAGAAATCAAAGATGTTTTCAAACAAGAAGTCTTACCAAGGAAGGAAGAACCAAAGAAAATAGAGTTTTATTTGAAGGATAATGAATCAGACTCTATAGAAGAATATGAATCATAAGAAGAAGATCCTCATACTCCAGTATTGAGGAGATCGGTTCAGGAAATAAGTAAACCAGAAAGGTATACTCCACCTAATTTCCATTCAATTTTTTATTTTTTTATTACTGAATATGTTCCTAGAACTATTAGGGAGGCAGTGGATTCAAAGGATGAAAAACTATAGAAAAAGGCCATGATCGAAGAAATAGCGGCCTTGGAAAAGAAAGAGGCTTGGGATCTAATGGATTTTCCTACCAAAATAAACCCCATTGGCAACAAATGGATGTTTAAGAAGAATTTGAATGGATAATGTGTGGAGAAATGCAAATCTCTATTAGTAGAGAAAGGTTATTCCCAGGTAGAGGGAATTGACCTTGGTGAGATTTTTTCTCATGTTGCCAAGTTAACTTCAATTAGATTTATTTTATCTATTGTTGTTTCTTTTAATTTTTAATTAGAATAGATGGATGTTAAGACAACATTCCTACATGGGGATCTAGAATAATAAATCTACATGAAGCAACCAGAAGGATTTTTCATGAATGGAAAGAAATAGATGGTATACAAGCTAAACAAGTCCATGTATGGGTTAAAGCAATCACCAAGGATGTGGTATCAAAAAATTGATACTTATGTTGGGACTTTGCTTCACAAGGAGAAAATCGGATCACTATGTGTATTTCAAATTAAGCAATGATTATCTTATTTATTTGTTCTTATATGTGGATGATATGTTCTTGATAGTTAAGGCAAAGAAATTATCCAGGATGTGGAAACTCATTTGTCCTCTAAGTTTGACATGAAGGATATTGGTGCTGCAAATTTCATTTTGGGCATGGAAGTTAAAAGAGATCGAGAAAAAAAGAAACTATGGTTAAATCAGAGGAAACATGTTGAGACAATATTGCAGAGGTTTAATATGAAAAAATGAAAACCGGTTAGGGTCCCTATTCCTATAGGTTTAAAGTTATATGCAGATCGGTGTCCCAATACACGGGAAGAGGAAGAGGATAGGTCTCGTCTTCCATATTCTAGTGTGGTTGGTAGTTTGATATATGCAATGGCATGTACTAGACCAAAAATTGCACATATTGTGGGTTTTTTAGAGCAAGTATATGTCAAAACCAAAGAAGGACTATTGGATAATAGTAAAGAGGGTTTTCATGTATTTGTGCGGCACTACTAGTTATGTATTGTGCTACCAA
Source organism: Picea engelmannii (assembly GCA_009831015.1). NCBI lineage: Eukaryota > Viridiplantae > Streptophyta > Pinopsida > Pinales > Pinaceae > Picea > Picea engelmannii. The sequence goes on along the minus strand of ML781219.1, from coordinate 590,811 downwards.
GAAAAACCATGATTGGAAAAAGTGTTGGAAATACATGGTTTTGTGGATGGAGAATAGGTTGGATATTTGGAGCATAGAATATCTAAAAGAAAGTATGTATTTAACTTGTTTAGAGGAGAAAAAGACAGTCTATAGTGGCACTTTCAACTACAGAAGTCGAATACATGGTAGCCACTCATGCAAGCAAGGAAGCAGTATGGTTATAGAGATTGTGTTCAAGTATTAGGTTGGTACAATAAGTTGTAAAGATATATTGTGACAGTTAGATTGTAATCTTCCTAGTGAAGAACCCAACTTATCATTCAAATACAAAGGATATAATTTGATGTTTAGTATCATTTTGTGAGATACATCGTTGAAGAAAAGAAGCAGTTGCTTATGAAGGTGGAAACTTTAAATAATTTTGTCCATTCATTAAAAAAATATGTGAGAATTGAGAAGATCTCTTGGTGTAGAGGATCTATGGGAATTACTACCCTGTATTATTAACTATGCAACCTTGTAACCCCTTGTATGCAAAGAAAACAACAAGAGGGAAAATGTTGGGTATGTATTATATTCTTCGCATGAACAAACCTAGTGTTTTTTTTGTGTCAGGTGCGTGACGTGAGGAGGGCGGGTGGGAGGGTTTCATAGGGGGACGGGATCCCCCTTTCACAAGGGGTCGAGGCCAATGCCCTCAATTTTTGTTTTTTGCATTTTTTAGGTCCATTTTAGCGGTTTTTTGGAACATGGTTTTTATGATGGTTTTCTAATTCCAGTGAAGGAATTAAGATTGTTGACTAATATAGGTTAATGGATTAGGGGTTTTATATTCCATGAGATCATACACACACACATATAGTATTGTTGACAGGCATAAATGACACACCGTCAACTGGAAGGTCAAATTTGGACCGAGGTTGTCTAAATAACCCAAGTTGTTTGGAATGAAATGACCCAACGGGTTTAATGGCTATGTTGGCCAACTAAAGTCCTAAAAATAGTAAAAGAAATAAACTAATATAAAACTATGATTCTAACAAATGATATATTACTTACTAATGTTTATTAAAAAGAAACTTGAATATACAAATGATTATAAAAAATCTATATACAGTTTACAAGGTTTACTTGAAATCTTGTGAAAATGAATGTCGATAATAATGTTTCAAAATAAGATAAAGTAAGAACATAAATATATATATTTTTTTAATGTTGAAATATTTTAAACTAATAAATATTAAGCAAATACAATTGAAACAATGACACAAAAATAGTCAAAACTAATTAATGCAATCATCGTCTCATTCATATATAAACAAATCTGAATAAAAGAAAGAATTACACCTACTAAACTCACACTGATCAACATAACTAAGCTAAATTCATCTCTTTGTATTTATATGAGCTCATATTAACCTGTGTCAAGTGTAAAACTATGACAAAAGAAAGCATAATACTTCCTGAAGAAATTCAAGGAAGTGTTTAATATTCTGGAGCGAGTTTATAACGACAGAAAGACAAATAATTATATATCTTGTGACCTTGAAGTGTCCAATAACTGGAAATGAAAGAAATTCCAATTCTCATAAATGATGTTACTAGCTATCTAACATCAGATGTAAACTCAAAATACTTGAATAGATGATCAATCATAGATATAAACTAAACCAAAAGATAATGAACCATATAAATGAAAACATAACATGAGACATTATATGCAAAATTGTCTAAAGCTAGTTCAATACAAATAAAGTTTCATATTCATAAATTATATGATAAACAATATTAATATTGCACAATATACAAAAGCACAAAAGTCAAAGAGTAAATTGTTTTCTCATATAGTTTCAACAAAATTTGTTCATCGTATGGTCCAGGAAGAACTTTTGGGATAATAGAGTCGTAAAGATTAGAAAAAATTAATATATAAATGATAACAATTAACCATGTATTGGTAAAACAGACTAAAGCTATTTTAAATCAATGCATAATCAATTATTCAAAGAATATGAAGATATTATAATGAAAATAAAACCATTTTACTCACAGGACAAAAGCCATTAAGCAACCTGGAATTCCATATTCTTCTTTGAAAATACTCGTCCATTCTCCCAAAGATTTCAACCATCTGTTACTCCATTTGAAAAGAAGAAAAAATTACAAAATAAATAATATACAAAAGAGAAAGGATAAAAATCCTCCTCTCAATTTATTGGATCTCCATGGCTCTAAACATTTTCATATATTTATACAATGAATGAACAGTCTTTGCGTCACTAATAATTTCTGCCACCTGAAATTTGCCTCGTAAAGAGACACAAATATCTCTCAAATCGTGCATTTGTTTGGGAAAATTTCTATAGGAAAGCTAAATGGGTCCATTTGGGAGATGGGTTTAACCGTTTCTTCAAACTCCTCACGGTTTAGCTGCAATCAGTCCCGCAAAATTGTGTCTTTGTTCTTGATGCATTTCCAAATTTTATTTGTTGCTACTCATAAATTTATTTGCAACAATCCAATATTATTTTTGGATCAATAATCTTGAACGTATTTAGATAATAAAATCAAGGCATGATCAGACCCGTACCAAATAACGGATAATAGAAACCTGTGAAACAAAAAGAAACCTAAATTAATAACCTAAAAATTGTGAATAAAACAAAATCTAGAACAATAAAATAAAAAATGAATTTAAACTAACTATAAGATCTAAACAAACATTGTTTATAATTTCCTTTCAAATATGATCTTAAAATTCTAGAAGCTTCAATTTGATGGAGAGGAGAAAAATATTAATTTTGGGTTTTCACAAAATCAAACAAATGATAGATAATTATTTTTTAATTATTATTTTTATTTTGAAATGAGATGCAAAATGAAAAACAATTTAATTAATTAATCCCACCAAATGATTTTGTGAAAATGAGAAACCAACCAAGATATTATTTGATGAAGTATTGAACCCATTATTCAAAATAGTCAAACTTGCTAATGAGCAAAATAATGAACACATAATCATAATTTAAACGAAAGTAAACAATTGATAAAAATTAATGTTTTTGTTTAAATTGAGATTTCTATGCCCGTTTCTAAGTTTTGACATATACTCTTGTAATGAATGTCTCATATTATAGTGAATGTCTTAAGTTTGTCTCAAAGCAATCCAAGGTATGAAACTATTTGAAAAGGTTGATTTTGTAGCTCATTATAGTTATCAAGATTCAAATGGGGGCCCTTTAAATTTTGTAAACATTTAGGGGGAGTTGTTGGGGGCCAACAAATGGCGAATTATTGGGTGAAATAATTATCTTTGATCTGGTAAGACTTCATTTCATGAAGAAAAGAATAAGAATTGAAAAATGATTTAAGCTCCCTGAAATAAATTCACTCTGAGACCATATAGTATTAGGATAAGCTCAATGTTATAACGAGACAATAAAATTTTCTTTGCATGGGATTATAACCTGAAATAATGTCTTAATCAAAGAGTCATGATGTTTATAAAATAACTTCAATACCATTGACAGAGCCACTACTGCCAGAAGGAGTCCATAACCTCGGCAGGGATGTCATTTAATCTACTCAAGTACTCTAATCCCATCCAATAGTTGTATCCATATGATGTATACTTACATAAAAGTTAATTTAAAAACATATACATGTTACCTCTCGACCTGACATTGCTTCGCTGCGAGCAGGCCTGTTCAGTACCCTGACGAAGTTGTCTTGGTATCATGTGTGCATTTACCCGCCACCAACGAGCTTGTTCAGTACCCCGATGGGTTTACATACACTTCCCACACTTAAGTTCTTTCAACCCTCTTATGCCACTTTTAAATAATAATACAATTATAGATTTATTGATGACAAAGAGAGCGGGGTGATACTGGAGGTTAATTGCAATAGAGGTGAGTAGTTTATCATGTTATTTATTTGCTTTCAAAACTGGAAGTTTTATCATAGTTTAGAGATTTTATATTTCCTTTAAGAAATCATCTAGAGAATGCCTTAAGAATATGGACGGCGTAAAAAGTTTAAAGATCATCGTAATTCTCAAATATTTAAACCATATCTTTGGTGTAATACTCTGGCAAAGACAATTTGAGGACAAAATGAAAGTGACAATTGACTTAAAAATCAATTGTCTGAGTTATATATTAATATCAGGACCTCTTTGAACTATTTCAATTTGCTTGAAAAACACAAATCTTAAAATAAATGCTTCCTTCGACAATAACTCTTTGATCAGAAATATATTGATTCAAAAAGACAAATAAGAAGAAAAATCATTCAAAGCAATCAAAGAAAACAAAAAACACACAGTAAACCAAATCAAATTTTATTAATGGGATTCAAAATCAGAAGTACATAAAAAAAACAAAATCGAAATAGCAAAAGCACACTTTCAGAAACAATTTTGGCCAAAGATAAAAAAGAGCTTTGGGATCTACTAGCATCCCACTGTACAATAAAGAAAGAACTAAATCATATAAAATCTCATGTGCGAGCAAGTTCTTTTCTTAAGATAGTGATGCATAAGACGTTACTTTGACCAAGCATTATTATTAAAAAATAAAAGAGACTAAAAGAAAATAGAAAAATCCTTATTAAGATGAGTGCAGTCTTACTTGTAGCACCTTGGGTCAGGGTTGAATTGATAGTTCAAATCTACTTATCTCTTTACTTTCCAAAAAAATTTCATGATGATACTGCATTTTTGAAAAAAAATATTCAACGAAAAGCAGAGAGAAAAAGATTTAAAGTGGACTTCCCTGACAACATTCATATTATGTTTCTCTTGGTGTGCCCACTTGTGTTTATAACTGCATTATTACAAAAATAAATTGTGAGAAATAAAACTAAAGGAAACCTACTCGTAAACCTATTCTAAACTACTAAATAGATCAAAATGCTAAGTAAAATCGTATTTCCAGTGCAACCACAAGAGCATCTTCAATCCTGCAAGGCATAGAAAGTCGAAAATCAGAATAAAAGAATGTAGTATTTGCAGATACAAAAGAAATATGTCATGCTTACCTCCTATATATTCTTTTAAAAACAAAACAAGCACGACCTTACCATTCTTTTGAAACTTCTTGATGTATGAATCCTCCAACCATTCTGCAATCTTGTCGTGATATGGGTCATAATGGCATGGACGAGTGTAAGTAAGTTTGGAAAACTTGTCAATATTATGGGGACCTTACATAACCATCAACCAAGGCTGAAGTGCCACATCCTCCTGACAATTCTTCAAGTGTTCATCAATTTCTTCACATGGAGTATCTAAAAAAATCATGTAATGCTTACTTCCTAGATATTTAGGTAAACACAAAGCAAGCACAACTTTATCTTTATTATGAAGATTTTTTAGATACGAATCTTCAAGCCATTCTAAGATCCTGTCATAAAATTTAGGATGCAAACTATGACTTTGATGAAATGGATATATCAATGGGGAACACATTATAAGAGGATTCATGACATCAATTAGATTATTGGTTTGAACGCTTCCTTTAATTATATTGATCGTTTCAAAATGTGAAGCATAAACATTAAAATTTGAACTAATCAAAGAACGAATATGCAATGTAGAATATTTGATTTCCATAAGAATAAGTGCATTGTCTTTTTCAACAATAAATCGTGTAAAATCTTTTTGCAACATGTCATTTTTCCATGCAAGTGACGAAAGTGAAAGAGCATCAAATCCAACTTCATAAATGTTATGTTTGGAATTAATTCCAACAAATTTTGGCATATCGAAAAGATTTGATTGTGATGGTAAAGAGTAAGATATTGTGGGTAAAGTATCAAGTCAACCAAAATCTAAGAAGAGGTCGGGATATAAAGAGTAAAAGAAATCAGAAATGAGCACATGAAAAGAATATCTTGAGCTATGATATTTAACAATGGTATTCTCAAGACATTCCTCCTTACTTTCCTTAAAACTTTCACTCCATTTTGGTGATAAATTCTTCAACATAATATGATCATCTAAATTTGTCTCTTGTATGATAGATAATTCAAAACTTTCAAGACAAACATCTAATATTTCTTGTGGATAAGGTATGATTTGTAAATGAGGGTTTAAGGTTTCTTCTTCCAAATGCAGATCTACATATCTAATTAGTTTCATTGGAATGTTAGAATGCTTAAGATCGTTTTCATCACCTAAGTGTTCTTCAATAACTAAATTTAAGTATTGATTAGAGAAAGGGTTAGAATAACATGGACATTCATCTTGATCCAACATCAAATATTCTTCCACGATGGTCGATGACTGAGCATACAATGATTCATAGGAAAACCCAGTTTGATTGTCAGTAAGAACCTTTTCAGTAGATTCTACCTCCCTTGCTTGTTCAAAGTTTTCGGATGGATTCCTCTCATCCTGTGAACAAAATTCTTCTCGCAATTGAGTGATAGGATTTGCAACCGATTCATCATTCGTGATTGAATGTGACTGGATGAAAGGGACGCAAGAATGATAGAGGAGATTTAGTACAAATGACATGTCATCAAGATTAAATTTACAGAGAACATGATGGATTCTTGTTGAAAAGCCTTATGGAGATGAATTGTCATTGATTAGTAAAGTCTGAAATTTTTCACATAATTGATTGTAATTATATTTTTCAAAAGCATCTAAAAATTCATCTACAAACTGAAACCAAACAATAATGTGATATGATGGAAAAGACTCAAACCAATGTTTAATCCGACCTCTGAAAGTGAAAGCAAACAATCTGCATAAAACCTTTAAATCAGAAATATCATGCTTGATGCATTTACACCAAAAGTTGTTAAGATAGTCTTTTGAAGACACATTCCCCCCACCACCATAGGTGAGTTTGGACAAGCGAGAGACTGTCTCATTGGGAATATCGGTTAATGAGACGTGGAAAACATGTTCCAACACAGTGATTTGGGGAGCCATGGGGAATTAAAAACTTTCGAAATAAAGACTCTCGCAAGGCCAAATTGTCAGCCTGGCCTGCCTTCCAATGAATTTCAAGATGACACAAAAGAAGAATTTATAAATATGGAAATATGACAAGCTGAGGGATAGAACATTTAATCATTAAATTTACCTCGGCCCTCCTTCTAGCTCCATTTGTTGACAGGCATAAATGACACAGCGTCAACTGGAAGGTCAAATCCGGACTGAGGTTGTTTAAATAACTCAATCCGTTTGGAATGAAATGACCCAACAAGTTTAATGGCTCTGTTGGCCAACTAAAGTCCTAAAAATAGTAAAAAAAAACAAAACTAATATAAAACTATGATTCTAACAAATGATATATTACTTACTAATGTTTATTAAAAAGAAACATGAATATAGAAATGATTATAAACAATCTATATACAGTTTACAAGATTTACTTGAAATCTTGCAAAAATAAATGTTCATAATAATGTTTCAAAATAAGATAAAGTAAGAACAAAAATATTTTTGTTTTTTTAATGTTTAAAGATTTTAAACTAATAAATATTAAGAAAATACAATTAAAACAATGACACAGAAACATTCAAATCTAATTAATGCAATCATAATCTCATTTATATATAAACAAATCTGAATAAAAGAAAGCAATGAACCTACTAACCTTTCACTGATCAACAATACTAAGCTAAATTCATCTCTCTATATTTGTATGAGCTCCTCTTAACCTATTTCAAGTGTAGAACTTTGACAAAAGAAAGCATAATACTTCATGAAGAAATTCAAGGAAGTGTTTAATATTCTAGAGCGAGTTTATAACGACAGAAAGACAGATAATTATATATCTTGTGACCTTGAAATGTCTAATAACTAGAAATGAAATAAATTCCAATTCTCAGGAATGATGTTACCAGCTATCTAGCATCATATGTAAACTCAAAATACTTGAATATATGATCACTCATAGATATAAACTAAACCAAAAGATAATGAACCATATAAATGAAAACATAACATGAAAAATCATATGCAGAATAGTCTAAAGCTAGTTCAATACAAATAAAGTTTCATATTCATAAATTGTATGAGAAACAATATTAACATTTCATAATATACAAAAGCACAAAAGCTAAAGAGTAAATTGTTTTCTCATTTAGTTTCAACAAAATATGTTCATCATAAGGTCCAGGAAGAACTTTTGGGATAATAGAGTCTTAAAGATTAGAAAAAATTAATATATAAATGATAGCAATTAACCATGTATTGATAAAACAGACTAAATATAATTTAAATCAATGCATAATCAACTATTCAAAGAATATGAAGATATTATAATGAAAATAAAACCATTTTACTCACAGGACAAAAGCCATTAAGCAACCTGAAATTTCATATTATTCTTTGAAAATACTCGTCCATTCTAACAAAGATTCCAACCATTTGTTACTCCATTTGAAAAGAAGAAAAGTTTACAAAAGAAATAATATACAAAAGAGAAAGGATAAAAAACATCCTCTCAATTTCTTGGATCTCCATGGCTCTGAACTTTCTCATATATTTATACAATGAATGAACAGTCTGGGCGTCACTAATAATTTCCGCCACCTGAAATTTGTCTCATCAAGATATAAAAATATCTCTCAAATCGTGCATTGGTTTGGGAAAATTTCTACGTGAAAGCTAAATGGGTCCATTTGGGAGATGGGTTTTCAACCGTTTCTTCACATTCCTCACGGTTTGGCTGCAATCAGTCCCGCAAAAGAATGTCTCTGTTCTTGACACATTTCCAAATTTTATCTGTTGTTGCTCATAAATTTATTTGCAATAATCCAATATTATTTTTGGATCAATCATTTGGAACGTATTTAGATAATAAAATCAATCCATGATCAGATCTATACCAAATAACTGATAATAGAAACCTGTAAAACAAAAAGAAACCTAAATTAATAACCTAAAAATTGTGAATAAAACAAAATTTAGAACAATAAAATAAAAAATGAATTTAAACTAACTATAAGTTCTAAACAAACATTGTTTGTATTTTCCTTTCAAATATTATCATAAAATTCTAGAAGCTTCGAGTTGATGGAGAGGAGAAAAATATTAATTTTGGGTTTTCACAAATTCAAACAAATGATAGAAAAATATTTTTTTATTATTATTTTTATTTTGAAATGAGATGCAAAATGAAAAAGAATTTAATTAATTAATCCCACCAAATGATTTTGTGAAAATGAGAAACCACCAAGATATTATTTGATGAACTATTGAGCCCATTATTCAAAATCGTCAAACTTGCTAATGAGCAAAATAATGAACACATAATCATAATTTAAACGAAAGTAAACAGTTGATAAAAATTAACGTTTTTGTTTAAATTGAGATTTCTATGCTCGTTTCTAAATTTTGACATATAGTCTTGTAATGAATGTCTCATATTATAGTGAATATATTAAGTTTGTCTCAAAGCAAGCCAAGGTATGGAACTATTTGAAAAGGTTGATTCAGTAGCTCATTATAATTATCAAGATTCTAATGGGGTCCCTTTAAATTTTGTAAAAATTTAGGAGGAGTTGTTGGGGCCCAACACGTATATTATTGTAAACAATGAAGATAAGATTATTAAAATATTAGAGGTGAATCTCTAAACAAGTTGTTAGTTTACTTGGTTTTGGTTTCTAGGGTAAAAATATATGTCTAATGTGTGTATTCCATTGTATGTTTTCTATTTTTATTAAGAATATGTTTGTAGCAATTAAATGTACAAAGTAAAAATCTACACCACTTTGACCCCTTTTCTCTCTTTACCTCTCTCTACCTCCCTTCCCTCTCTCTCTCTACCCCTCCTCTCTATATCTACATCTCTTACCTCTCTCTCGCCCCCTTCCTTACTCTCTCTCTACCCATCCTCTATGTTTCCCTCTCTCTCCCTCACATACTCTTACACACACACACACTCTCCCTTTATATTGTTCTCTCCCTCCCCTTTCTCTATCCCCTGCATACATCCCTCTCTTCCACAACTCCCTATCCCCCCCCCCC
>ML781219.1:546211-580275 GCA_009831015.1 Picea engelmannii | reverse complement strand
TTACCTCTCTCTACCTCTCTTCCCTCTATCCCCGCCTCCACTCTCTCTCTCTCTCTCTCTCTCTCACACACACACACACACACACACACACTAATCATTTTATGGGAAAGAGACGTGCCACCGTATTATATTAATGAAAAGTTGAAGATACAACCGAATTTCCTTGATGTTGCAAGTTCCCTTTTAGTGGTCCTTCGTTCCAACACACACATACACTTGCTCCAAAATTTGCATGAAGATAATCCACAAGAGCTTGATAGACAAATATAGGCCTCAAGCATCACTAGGAACATGATTCTTCACATAGTCTTTAGCCTATTCTTTCATCAATTCTCTATTTAATATTTTTCAACCTTTTTCCATGAGAAGCCCATGATTATATAGGAGAAGGTGAAATGGTTAACAGGATGAGGATGATCCCACCAAATCATAGAAACCAGTAGGATCACAAACATACGGATGCCACCTCACATTCTAGAAGATTCCCCTTCTAGAAACTTCGTGAAACCTCTTTCCTCTTTTAGCTTTGGAACGTCGCCACACCCTGCCTATATAGAAACATGTGAAAATCCTGTGGGCTAGCTATAGAGAAGCCTGTGGAAATCATAGTTTTTTGCACTGTGTAATATATGCAGCCTGTGGACCCTTTATAAAAAGAAGCCTTGTAGAGGAGGAAAGAAGTTTATTTTCTCAGGAAAAAAGTCATGTTGAGAGCCTAAAAACATGTTTGTGAAATCATCATTAGGGTGACCAAAATAATGTGTAACAAAATTCCCCCCAAAGTATGAGGTCGAAACTCGTGACAACCGAAATACTTTGTAAAAATGTGTGTGTGTGTCGAGAACAAGGAGCGTACCAATTGGGAACTTGCAAACAATCAAGCATCCACACAATATTATACCATGTCTGAAGTAGGCATTCCCATGTTCAGACTATAAATGATAAATATAAGTCATGGCCACCAATTATACATTGTGGATCCATGTCATCAAGATTATACATAGCCACCAGGAATACAGTGTGGATCTATGTATTGGAAAACTCAAATACAGACATAGCCACGATACATACATGTGTGCCAATTCAAATCACAAATACTCCATCGCAACCTGGATAAAAAATGATTAGGTCCAGGGTCTTCAATATCGTCGTTCATTAGTACGAACCTAGCCATGTGATTACAGGCGCTGAAGTTGAACATGGTTAGAAACCACTTGATTACTGGTCATTGATGAAAACCATTAACAAGTGCGAGGGAAATCACCATTGATATCAATGACTCCCAAGGTACAATAGTACAATCCAACGAGTGTGAATAGATGAGCTGAAGTCAAACACTCAATGGAATCTCTCGATCAGGGATCAATGATGTAAATCCACTACCGAAAGTAAAAAAACCTGCCAATGAGGCATTCACGCTCTAAGGCACTAAATAATTTCTAAGTCTTGTTCCTGGATAATGAGCTGAAGTCGACAGGAAAAGACTCGTCACAAGAGGTACTTGATGTATTCCCCATCAAATGACATGAAATAAGTAACAGATTTAGGGTAGAGAAAAGTACGAACATGATTTGAAACTGACACAAGGAAGGTCAACATGGTAGGAATTGACAATTGCAGATGGCCGACTCAATAGAGGGCTTGGTTGAACTTCTCTTGAACATATGAATGGAATGACACTTGTCTTGGCAGCATTGACTCAAAGATGACCCAAGATATGAACTTGCAGAAATTGAGATGAGAGACAAATGGATTTCCCAACCCAGATTCAAATGATGAAGGGGGTTCCATGTTCAAGAGTGACACTTACTGCCACTAACACAAATACAGAGACACATCTCTTTCCCAAATTTTCCCCCACCATTTCTGGCAAGTACCTCTTTATTTTTACACAAGATTGAGTAAGATAACATATGCTTGTTGATATAAGCTCATCCTTCAGATGAGTCCCTTGGAGTACGTTTAACGAACACTAAGAAGGAGTGGTTCAGGCCCATGTGGGTATTTCGATGTTTGTTTAATGAGTTCAAATATAGATAACTCAGGGGTTTTTCATATTTTGAGAGTCCAAAAAACACTAAAAGAGAACTCTCCCAGTTCCTTTTTTGTAAAGTAGTTTGATAGGACCGAAAAAGTGATAAACTATCTCCCATCAAATGTATTCTTCAAATACTTTTACGAGTGTGAAAAGAACAAGGTCGCTCAACAATATTTTCATTTTTATGGAGTGCGAAAAGATCTTAAAGGTTACTCTGTAAGTTTCGTTATTTTCGTGTTACCATGATGAGTATGAAAATATGACAAAAGTATACACGGTTATGTTCTCATCGATTTTAGAGCACGAGAACGAACAAAGACTAAGCTCGAGGTTTTTCTAAAAAACCCTAAAAAGTAATCGTACATGCGATGAAAAAGAAAAACAAATCGCAAAAATTGTCCATACTTCATTGTTCAGAACCCTAGTCCACCCATCTGCGAGAAACAAAACACTCATGAGACCATTAGGCTGGTATGTTTTTGAGAAAATATATTTAAATGATATTAAATATTTTTAGAAAAAAGTAAAAAATGAGATAAATAGGGGTAAGAACTCATTTTCACTATTTCATTTTTATTTGGTCAAAAAATTGTCTAAGAGCCCTTTTTTCACCTCATATTTTGGTGGTCGATTCCGGGGAGTAAAAGCGATCATTCGGAGAAAGGTTTGTGTGAAAACGATGAGTACCTCATCTTCGTCCTTTTCAATGGTTTAAAATTCATTTCAATCGGTTAAAAGATGATTTTTGGGGTGAATTTTTGGGACATAGGCGTGCGCTAGGGCCGCCGCAAGTGCCCTATATCGGGGCCTACGGAAATAAAGGTTCTTTTTAGGTGCCTAATGGTTCACCTGTGGAAACCCCAATCTATAACTAAGTCCCAGCTGCAAGGGCTGAAAACCCAAAAAGAAAATGATGCGTTGGACCAAAAAGAATTCCAAAAATGATGTTTGAAGGTGATAACTTCTTTATTTTATCTCCATGCAGGTATTTTGATTGCAAAGATGTTGGAGTGGAGAGAAAGAGAGCATGAAGATGATGATTCAATGGCTTTGAATTATCTGGGCACCTTAAATTCCCTACTACAATGTGGTTTGTTAAAGTTTTTCAAGATCCAGGGCATGAGAGCCCAACTGAGACTGTTGGAATATTTGGTCCATATGTGGGACATGGACCAATAAGTATTTCATGTGGGTGTTCATGTTCTTTCCTTGGACATCGAAGATATTTACTTATTGATGGGTCTATCTCGTCATGGGGCGCAAGTGACCTTAACAGGAGGTCGAGGTGGTGGTTTTCCGATGATTGAATACATCAGATTCTATTGTGAACCTGAGGCCGAGCGACACAAGAGTAAAGTGGCTATCAGAGGAGTTCGTTATATGACTCTCAAAACCATTCTTTTCACCATTGCATGGATGGCAGGGAGTACTTCTTCGCACATGCTCTGCAAAGATACTTCCAATATGTCATGAAATGGACAAAACCTCGTGTGTTCAGCTGGTGCAATGGACTCCTCCATAGTATGAAGAGCCAGTTGACCAAGAGAAAGAATGGGGAGCTAAAGCACTTTGGGTATGGATCCATTTTTGTATATTTCTTCTTGGAAAGAGTCCCTCACTTACACTTACAGGTAGATTGGAATATACCAGCGCCATGAGATCCGCGGATGAAGCGGTGGTGTGATCTCATGTCCCGACATGTAGCAGGCCCCATTCTTAAATATAATGATACCTTTTTTGATTGGGTGGAGCCCTTGATCTTGATGATCGATGACTATGCATATGTCGGGCTCGATTTTCACAATGATATTGACTTGGTGTTACCTGAGGGTTCTTAGTGGGGGGATCTAGGTAAGAAAAACATTTTTCTTTTATGGTGTTTTTGTAAATGTTTTAAAAATATTAAACATTTTTTATGTATTCAATCCAATGACTAATCAAATTATTTTGACCATGTAGATGTAGGGCCATTATGACCCCTGGGTACATCCCCTATCTAGAGGCAAGGGGAAGCAGTGGTAGTAGCAGGATGGGATGCAGATGATTATGAAGCAATTGAGCATAATATGGAGGGTTTGACTGCAAGCATCCTAGATATGTCGATTAGCGAGGTCTCGAGGTGTTTCCAGCGCCATACCGTAGGCATGTCTGGTCCACTGAGATGATTGATCCGTAGGGTAGCACGAGCAATAGTGTGCTACCGTGAGCAACATCCATGATGCCATTTTGTAGAAGCTATGAGATTCATATTTTGATATTTTGGTCTTCGGAGGAAAAACATTTTTTTTGTAAAACAATTTTATCGTTATATATATATATATATATACATGAGGCTTATACCGGCTTATTTTTATTTGTATAATACATGTGATGTGTGATTGGATTTATAAATTTCTTAGATGTCTGTCTAACACATAATTAGCTAATGCGTCAGTTAATGTATTTAGATATCTAGGAATGTGTAATTCAATATAATCAAAATAATGTTCCAAGAGGCGAATTCATAAATATACCCATAAAAAATTAGGACTTCGGATAGCATAGAAATTACTTAACTGTAGCACTACTAGATGTGAATCAAGTGTATAACCAGGCGATGAATCCCAAGTGAGATAGCATCGGTCAACAATTCTATGATTGCGCTATACTCTACGATATTATTGCTTGCACGACCGAGGAAAACCCTGTGTAGACTGATAAGTTTGTTCGTGGGTGCATAGATTTCCCATGCAGTAGAAGCTAGGTTCTGAGTACTATGACTAGCACCATCGATGAAGCCAAAGTGGGGTAATGAAGACTCTGACATCTGGAAACCAAGAACAATGCAAGGTAAGCGTTCGAGGGTAGAAACCAAATAACGAAAAAGCACACAAAAGTAGCACACAATAATATGATACAGTAAAATACAAGCACTCATGCAAAGATAGTCTAAGCATAGTACTTCTTTAGGTAAATCCCATTTCTAGGTTCACTCAAAGGAATGCCATCATAATATACTAACTCATAGGCTCCCTTCTCCAACACTCTTTGACGATAAAAGGGCCTCGCCACATAGCCTCAAATTTTCCAGCTCCTAGCAAATCACGATCTTGTTCATAGAGGAGAACTAGATCACCCTCAGAGAAAACGTGTGGCTTGACATGCTTGTCGTATTGGTATTTTACGCGTTTCTTCTGGGTTTCAATAACTAGGGTGGCATCACGACGAGCTTCATCCAATTACATAAGATACAACAGACGTTCCTCTTTATAAGATGTGTTTGGGAGAAGTTCAACGACTAGTTTTAATGATGGAATCTCACATTCAATCAGTAGGACAACTTCTATACCATACACTAATTGGAAGGATGTAAACCCCCTTGCAGACTTCATGGATGTCTGATAGGTCCATAATGTTGAAAACAACATCATGTTCCAACTCATTTTTTGAATTCCTATAATCCGTCGAAGCATGGTGATAAGAACCTTGTTGATCGCTTCAACTTGGCCATTGGCCTACAAATAATAGGGGGTTGAGTTTTCATGTCGAAGACCCAACTTTTTTGTAAGCTTAGACATCATGAAGTTTTGAAACTGGCTACCGTGATCAGTGACAATAGACCATGGGATTCCAAATCATGTAATGATGTGATTGAATATGAATAGGGTTGTAGTTTTTCCCGTATTGTCAAATGTAGGCATCGCCTTGACCCATTTTGTGAAATAATCCATGGCTACAATAATGTATCCATGCCCCCCGGCTGGGTGATGGTTACAAGTCATGAAACCGTTACCCCATTGAGAAAAATCTCCAACAGAAACTACAGGGTGTAAGGGAGTGGGATGAGATCTTATCTTATGATTGTATGTTTGGAAAGCATGGAATTTCTGGACGACAGATATACAATCTTTAAATAAAGAAGGCCAGAAGTACCCTGCTCACAATATCTTTTGGGAAGTGGAATACCCGGACATATGACCGCCACATGCTCCAGAGTGGCAGTCATTCAAAGCTTTCTCGGCCTCATCAAAGGTGAGACAATAAAGAGTTTCACCGAGAATGATGTATTGACGGATTTGATAGTGGATGCAACGACGATCGGTACTAGAGAGGTTTGGCCAGAAAATTTGAGTCTGGAGATAAATGATAATATCTCCATACCAAGCATCATCAGAACTCATGAGAAAAATGGATTCTTTTGGTAGGGAATCCTCTGCCACATTTTCTATCTCAGCAAAGGGAAGGTCACATATCAATTCGACAAAGACCAGGGACTTCTTTGACTTAGCATGCTCGAATTATAAGTCAAAATCATGGAGAATCACTATCCATTTGGAGTATTTTCCCCCTAGCAATTGACGCGTAAGAATGTGCTGCATAGGGTTGCAATCATAAATTACAGTGGTCTTGTGTAGTAGAATATAGTGACGAAAACGTTGGATAGCTTGAACAACTGCCAAGGACATTTTTTCAACATGTAAGTACTTGGCTTCGGTAGTCGTGAGACTTCGACTCAAATAATAAATGACATGTTCATCGTATAAATCGTCTTCTTGGACCAGAACCATGGCAATGGTAGAGTCTGAAGCAACGAGATAAAAGAAATAATCTCAACTATAATCTGGCAGGAAAAGTATTGGTGTACGAGTTAAGATCATTTCCAAAGCTTTGAAGTCTTTGTTGGCAGTGGTATCCCATACAAACTTAGAGCCCTTCTTTAGTAGCCGAGTAAATCCAAGTGTTAACTCAACGTAGTTTGGGATAAAATGACCTAGAAAGTTTGCCTTCCCTCACAAACTTTGTAGTTGGCGAAGTGAGGAAGGAGGAGGGAGATTGAGGATCGCCTCGACCTTCAAAGGATCTATCCTGATATCCTGACGTGACACAATAAACCCCAGGAGTTAGCCAGAATCCACACAAAAGACACATTTATGTGGGTTTAAGTATATACGATAGAATCGACAACGAAGGAAAATGGCTCGGAGGTGGGTCGAATGATGACTACACATGCATTTTTAAAAAGTATTGTTGATACCTAATATAATCATCTATTATATAATCATGGGATTCTCATGGAAAAGTTTAAGCAAGATTAAACGGAGAATTGATGAAATAATAAGCTGAAGACTGTGTGAAGAATCATGTTCCGAGTGATGCTTGAGGCCTCTATTTGTCTATCAATATCTTGTGGATTATCTTCATGTGAATTTTGAAGAAAGTGTATGTGTGTGTTGGAACGAAGGACCACTAAAAGAGAACTTGAAACATCAAGGAAATTCGGTTGTGTCTTCTAGTTTTCATTAATATAATATGGTGGCATGTCTCTTTCTCATAAAATGATTAGTATTTTATTACATGATTCCTTGATCACATGTTTAGGTTGTCATTGAATTCTACTATTGTTTCTTTCATGTTGGTTGGTTTGTGTTATCGCAGATCCGATTCCATAAGAGCACTGGAGTGAAGTAGGGACAACAAAGACATAAGGAAGTGATTCATAAGGTATGTTATCTATTCCTCGTTTGGTAGTAAACTCAATGATCACAACTTAGGGAAAGCGTCTTGTTCCGTCTCATTTTTTTCTAGATCTAGGTGGATCTAGGGGGATTAGTTCATCACGACAGTCTTCGATTTGAATATGTGCAAATTCAAATAAAAAATACTCCATCGCAACCTGGATAAAAAATTATGAGGTCCGAGGTCTTCAATCTCGTCGTCCGCTAATCCCGGCCTCATATTTTTCAATAACCGGGGTAGAATCATGATGGGCTTCATCCAATTGCATAAGATACAACAAACGTTCATATTCAAACGTTATAAACCCCATTACAGACGTCACAGATGTCTGATAGGCCCATAATGCTGAAAACAACATCGTGTGCCAACTCATTTTGTGAATTCTTATAATTCGTCGAAGCATGGTGATAAGAACCTTGTTGATCACTTCAAATTGGACATTGGCATGTGGATAGTAGGGACTTGAGTTTTCATGTCGAAGACTCAAATTTTCTGTAAGCTCAGACAAATAATCCATCACAACCTGGATAAAAAATGATGAGGTCTAGGGTCTTCAATCCCATCGTCCATTAGTTATAGCCTCATATTTTTCAATAACTAGGGTGGCATCATGACAGGCTTCGTCCAATTGCATAAGATAGAACAAAAATTTTTCTTCAGTAGAGGTGTTTGGGAGAAGTTCAAGGGCTAGTTTTAACGATGGAATCTCACATTCAATCAGTAGGACAAATTCTATACCATACACTAATTGGGAGGGTGTAAACCCCATGGCAGACTTCACAGATGTATGATAGGCCCATAATGCTGAAAAAAACATCGTGTGCCAACTCGTTTTGTGAATTCCTATATTTCGTCGAAGCATGGTGATAAGAACCTTGTTGATTGCTTCAACTTGGCCATCGACCTGTGGATAGTAGGGGGTTGAGTTTTCATGTCGAAGACCCAAATTTTCTGTAAGCTCAGACAAATACTCCATCACAACCTATATAACAAATGATGAGGTCCAGGGTCTTCAATCCTGTCGTCCATTAGTTTTGGCCTCATATTTTTCAATAACTAGGGTGGCATCACGACGAGCTTTGTCCAATTGCATAAGATACAAAAGACATTCTTCTTCAGCAGAGGTATTGGGCCGGAAGATCACCACGATGCATGGAATGCACTGGTAGATCATCTAAATAGGGTTTTACAATATGCTTAATATCATGGAAAGCATAAGACATAACACTTTGAAATGTCGCACCAGCATTTTTTAAACCAAAGGGCAGTTTCCGGTAGGCAAAAGTGCCCCAAGGACAAATGAAAGCGGTTTTGTGTTTGTTATCCCCGACTTCTAGGGATAACTAGGAGATCATGTCTCGAGGCCCACAGGTCCTAGACATGGAGTATCGAGAGCAGGATTGACTTAAGCATAGCCCTGGAGGGCCCATCCTTCTCTTCTTTCATCAGACTTGTCTTGTCAGCAACAACAACATCCATCACCATCGACTTGGTCTTGTATCAGAGAAGACTCTTGCTCCATGAGGTAATTGGTCCAGGTATCATGGTATGTGTCATTTTTTATCATTATAACCTTTAGATATATGCATCTTACCCCTTTTATTTCTGACAACTGCTTGGATCTTAGATTAACCCACTTGACCATGGCTGCGGGGATTGGCAGGGTGTCCTAGCAAGCCTGTACCCATAGGTTTTGGTTTGCCACTAGGCGTATTTTTGAAGAGCCATCGTCCACTCCCATCATATCATCACTTTTAGATATTTTCTCCCACTCATTGTCCCCTTCCCCTAGTCTGGGCATTAGGATGATCTGTTTGTGGGTTTGCACCTTATCTCGTGGGAAGAAGGGGCTAAAGGCCCAGAAGGTAAAAGCAGCTAGTAAAAGATAAAAGCCATAAAAATGAAACCTAGATATGCCTCGCCCAGGGATCCCTGAGAAGGCAATAAAAGGCCTCTTAGCAAGAAACAAGAGGGACCCGAAGAAAAATAACAAAACAAGACCTAGCCAAGAGGATAGGGGATATCATCACGAGCCAACCTATTATGTTCATGGGTACCTAGTAGTATGACATTGCCATTATCTGGTTACCATGCTAGGGCAGTGACCTTTGGCTGCATGGCCAAGGGAAAGGGGGTCTCATCACGAGCCAGCCTTATCATTTCTGTGAAAGTGCTTGTGGGTAACACTGTCAGCTCTGGTCACGACGCTAAGGCAATGTACTCTAATAAGTCTTTGAAATAAAAAAGGAAGAAAGCAAATAAAGAAAATAAAAGAATAAAGGCAATAAAGGGCTTGGAAGGAATTGCATCTGTGATGGGTACAACTCGCCTTCTACAAAGTCACCCACAGGTAATATCATGCATCCCTGTCTTTCACTCTACGCGTATGTCTGGACATCCCTTGACCACATCACCTCATTTTACATGGCTTGGATGATACCCCGTGGAGATTTTCCTTTTCTTATGGATACTAGCCCAACAGGGTGTTTTGTCTTTTTCTTCGGCTTTGCATTGTAGGTCTTTGTAATATATTTGAGCTATTGAATGATATGTCAGGGTGTGTATGCATATGTTTGATAACATTAATGATGAAACGTGATTGACATTGCTATGATCCCTGTGACTAATGAGCCCATGGAGGAAAAAGTTTTTGATGTGCAGGACCATGCCTAACGGATAGGTACCAGTTGGACCGGTACACATAGGGAGATGATTAGTTTGGACCTCCATGGGGTTGAAGAGCCCATCAGATGGTTGTTGGGACCCTATCAGGGGCAGAGACAGGACAATGCTTGATTGAGATTTTTCACATGAGAAGAAGAAGGATGTTCCATACGGGACACTTTGGCTGAGCCCAGCCTAGGGGGGTTGACCCACTTCAAGTGGAACGTCTCCCTTTGATGGCCCAGGACATCACCTAGGAGCCATTGAAGTCATCTTGAGAGTATGGCAGCCTGACAGGGTAGTTGACACGTGTGGCAGGGTTTGGAAGCCCTAAGAGGGCCAACTTTTGTCATTTTGTGTTGCATTTGCCCTAGAAAGGGGCCAACGTCTCCCTCAGTAGGGCTTGATGTCTTGCTTATGCTCATTTAGGGCTTTGATTTAACAATTTAATGAAAAAATAGTATGATTTTGGTTTGTAGCCTTGTCGATTATTTTTAATGACTTAATTTTAATTAGAGGTCATGATACATTATACATTAAGGAGTTTTCCCCTAATTTTGATAACATACAACTCACTCTCTTGTGAGGTCTGATTTTTGTGCCCTAGTTTGGGTATTTGGTCTTTTATATGAGGCGTACTTGTTGGAGGAAGGATTTCCTTGGCATATTTTGGCATTTCTCTTGAAGGAAGGTTTACAACTAGGGTTTGCAATGCTATTTCTTCATGATATGTAAGTGTATTTTCTGCAAAACTTCTTAATTGAATGGTTGTAGGTTTGTATTCTTGCATTTATTATAAATTTTCTGATTTAAAACCCTAGGTAACAAGCACACAAGTAGGTCGTTGTTTCATGTCCCGTAAAAGAGAAATATTCAGCCATTGAAGAAGGAAGGAAGATCCTAGACTTTGCTACACTCTTTTCACTTCTTCCCCTTGTGCTAGTTGTGATTTTAGAATTTAAGAAGGAGGAGACGTCCCAGGCCTAGGCTATCTACACCTAGGATCGTCCATCTTCTAGGTTTTGGTGATAGAGCCTTGTGATTGCAACACTCTCCCTCACCTCATTCTCTTGTTTTAACTTATCTTTTATGCTATCCGTTTTGCCAAGTTTGACCTAAGGAAGGAGGAAAGAGCACGAGGTCTGGCTTAAGCAACACCAGAGTGAGCCTCTTTCCCCTAGGGTTTTGATTCTAGGGCCCTGCCATTGTAGCACTTTAAAACCCTTCCCTCTTGTCCTTAGCCTTTTATCCCTTCAACTTTGCATCCTCTCCTTAATTGACTCCATCTACCCCTAGGCACGGATCTTAGATCCACAATGTTAAAGTGATAGTGCTCAAACAATCTATTAAAACTTTTAAATTTGAAACCCTAACTAACTAGCTAACCCTAACTAGGCTGACGTCATACTTGGTTATTACATCTTGACGAAACACCTTTTGATGATAAGCAATTAGATGATGGTTGAAAGCATTTATTGAGTAAAATATTGATTAGATACATTGTTCGCTACATCATCTCAATAGTTATTGATGAATTGATACTTTTCCATTGCTATATTGATAAACATTGACCTCATTGATATCTATTGCTTTAATTGCTTACATATTGATGTCAAATAGTTATATGAAGTACTAACCCACTGAATTATAGCATGCATATATATTTTTTTTCTATTGTCTTGTTCCGAGCAAGTGATCTCATTTGGGCATACACTTCTTTATTGGTTGATTAGCCGGACTATCTAACCTTGGTGGTAACCTGTGAGGAGGAACTTTTGCTTTGACCTTTATACTTTGGCCTCTTCAAAACCCCAGGTTACCGAGGACATCTCCCTTGGGCTAACCTCCCTGAATAGAAAGAACCTCCCCATTGTGGTGACATTGGTTGGGGTAGGTTCCTGTTACACCCGTTTGGCCTCTATCCTCGAGCCTTTGAACCTAGCTACAAACTGTGTGATAACATTTTGGCGCCATTGTCGAGGAACACTGAGTCAATTCTCCTTAAACAACAAATATTTTCAGTAAGCCTTGCCTCATATATGTTTTTTTATAATCTTACCTGGCGACTCGACTAGGGTGTTTTTCCCCTTTTCTTTGGTAGTTTCAAGTAAACTATCTGGCAACTCCACAAACTAGAAGGAGATTCAATAATCCTCCTTTGTCTTTCAGAAGGAAGCCTCCCTTAAACTCTCATGTTGTCAAATCACTTTTCGGGAAGAGCCTTCCTTTAAGAATCATGTCTACCTCTCACATCGCTACTACGAACCCAGACAACAATCAAAGACAATGGTCATCTACCCTTTTCAGACCGTTAGACATGTCAACCATACCAGGCTATCCTAGGAAAATGCCACCCAAGTATGAGAAGTGGTTGCCTAAATTTACCGATACTGATGCCATCAGTGCCAAAGAGCATATGAGCAAATTTTGTTCATTCTTTCAGCTTCACCACATCAATGATGATGCTGAAGATTTGGTCATGAAGTTGTTCTCCGCTACTCTTTATGATGCCTCAAGGCGTTGGTACCTTAGCCTTCCTGATGGAAGTATCAAGACCATGGATAGACTTGAAGAGGCCTTTCTCAAAAGATGGAGTATCAAAGAAGACCCTAATATTCTTCTCACTCAATTAAATAGCCTTTCTAAGTATGAAAATGAGTCCATTCGAGAGATTCACATTAGATTCAAGACTTTTATACAAAGAATTCCCGCAAGCCATCACTCGAAAGATGACTACCTTGTTCATATTTACACCAGATATTTCAATGGCCAACTAGAGTATCTTCTTAGAGATAAAAACCCCCAGTCCATTCAAGAATCCCAAGATCTCGCCACCAAGATAGAAGGGAACCTCCTTTCATCTAAAATTGAGCCCTTTGCTAACCCTAGGGGGAGAATAGACACCAAACAGAAAATAGTACACAATGTTGAGCCTACTTCAGATCTTTGCTCCAGTATTAACAAATTACAAGCCTCCATGGATGGCATCATAAAGAATCAGGAAGAAATGATTAGCCAGATTGTCAAACTTGAAAAGTCCCAGATCCAAGCACCTAGGCCTCTGTTCAAAGGGCAATTCCAGAAAGGGAACCAATTTTACAAGCCAAAGAATGAGCATGAAGTTCCAAACACCTTGGCCCCTACAAACGTTGTTGATGAAAACCCTTGGTGCCTGTAGTGTAGTGAAGCACATTGGAAGCATGAATTCCCTTATAACGTTGGCCATCAGCAAGTCAACAATATGGATTGTTTCATGGGGCTTCCTCAGATAAATTTCACAGATATAGAACATCAACAAGCTGTAAGGGAAGTAGTTAGAGCAGCAAGGATGGTGGTAATAAACAACCTGGACTAGGAATCACGAGAAAATCTAAAGAAATAGGAAGTTTAGGTATACAGAAGGATGAATTCGAAACAACCTACCACTGATCATCCAAAACCCCCGCCTCTTGAGGTGCTTCTTCCTAGGACATCCAAAACTAGTAAGGTTGACCTTAACTTTGACTTTGAAGGGGCGTTATCAAAGATTCATGTGAATGTTCCCCTAAGAGAAGCAATCCAGATCCCATCCATCAAAGAACACTTTGATACCTTCTTTTTGGGATTAGATGAACCTATGGACCCCCCTATTATGTTGCAAGTTGACCATTTCAGGGTCCAGTATGTTGAAAACCCTCCCTTCTTCATGACATTAACAATGAACAAAAAATATCTTAACAACTGCATGCTAGATACAAGTGTTGGTGCTAACATGATGTCTCTTAAATTCATGCAACAAATGGGCTTGAAGGTCAGTAGGCCTTACCGAAATGTGTGTGGTTTCGAATCTAAAGAAATACCCACACATGGGGTGGTTGAAAATGTTGAAGTGCACTTAAAAGATTACCCCGAGAAGACAGTCCACATTGACATTATAGTGGTTGATGTCCAAGATGTGTGGGGAATGTTGTTATCTAGGAATTTTGGCACAATGATAGGTGGTTCCCTTGAGATGGACCTCACCTTTTTGCAATTACCTTTGAAACATGGAATGATGGGATGTCTACTTAATGTGCCAATAACTAGGGATCATGTGCAAGATATTATTCATCCTGCTAAAAATGATGAAACGCAGGAAGATATGATACAAACTCTTCAAAAATATTCTCCAGAAGACATGCCCTTTGCAACAGAGGAAGACTTTGATTAGATTGAATGGCCCAAGAAATAATAATACCAACAACTCCTAGATGAATTCAAGAACAAAGAAGTTGGGATGGTGAAAATATTAAAGAAAAATGAAGATGACGTACAAATCCACATGTCTCAACAAGAAGTCTTTACAGCAAAATCCCACCCACCTCCCTCGGTGAAATACACTAGGGTTTTTCACGGAACGACCAAATACAAAGTCAGAAAGTATAAGGTGGGAGATATGGTATGGATGTGGGATACTCAGAAAGGAGAGCCAACTAATGTAAAAGGAAGCACGCAGTCATGGATCGGACCCTTCAAAGTTGGAATGGAATCAATTGATAACTCATACTACTTGTCCACATTGGAAGGAAGAAGGAACCCATTACCCATCAGCGCGCACCTCCTAAAACCCCACCAAGGTGGTGGGACCTGACTCCACGGGTAAGTATAGGTAGGTAGGAATTTTTCGTGTATTCTACCATTTGCATTTCATGATAGTTTTCTTCCTCATTTGCATATTGATTGTTTTATTTCAGTTATATACATATGTATATTGTGGGGTGGAAATATCACCCCACCTTTATTACTGATGCACTTTTTCGAGTTGAGAAGGTCTGCAGGTTATTCCATAGATGTTGAGGTTCTCATGTGCTCTACGGTCAGCACATGTCCCCGAGTTGGAGCCAGATGTTATCCACGACTTCTAGGGATAACTAGGAGATCATGTCTCAAGGCCCACGGGTCCTAGACATGGAGTACCGAGAGCACGATTGACTTAAGCATAGCCCTGGAGGGCCCATCCTTCTCTTTTTTCATCAGACTTATCTTTTCAGCAGCAACAACATCCATCACCATCGGCCTGGTCTTGTACCGGAGAAGACTCTTGCTCCATGAGGTAATTGGTCCAGATATCATGGTATGTGTCATTTTTTATCATTATAACCTTTAGATATATGCATCTTACCCCTTTTATTTCTGACAACTACTTGGATCTTACATTAACCCACTTGACCATGGTTGTGGGGATTGACAGGGTGTCCTAGAAAGCATGTACCCATAGGTTCTGGTTTTCCACCGGGGGGATTTTTGAAGAGCCATTGTCTGCTCCCATCATATCATCACGTTTACATATTTTCTCCCACTCATATGTCCCCTTCCCCTAGTCTGGGCATTAGGATGATCTGTTTGTGGCGTTGCACCTTATCTCATGGGAAGAAGGGGCTAAAGGCCCATAAGGTAAAAGCAATTGGTAAAAGATAAAAGCCATAAAAATGAAACCTAGAGATGCCTCACCCAGGGATCCCCGAGAAGGCAATAAAAGGCCTCTCAACAAGAAATAAGAGGGACCCGAAGAAAAATAACAAAACAAGACCTAGCCAATAGGATAGGGGGTCTCATCACAAGCCAGCTTATTATGTTCATGGGTACCTAGTAGTATGACATTGCCATTATCTGGTTACCACGCCAGGGAAGTGACCTTTGGTTGCATGGACAAGGGAAAGGGGGTCTCATCATCATCCAACCTTATCATTTCTATGAAAGTGCTTGTGGGTAACACTGTTAGCTCTGGTCACCACGCCAAGTTAATGTCCTCTAGTTATTCTTTGAAATAAAAAAGGAAAAAAGAAAATAAAGAAAAGAAAAGAATAAAGGCAATAAAGGGCTTGGAAAGAATTGCATCTGTGACAGGTACAGCTTGCCTTCTACAAAGGCACCCACAGGTAATATCATGCATCCCTATCTTTCACTCTACCCGTATGTCTGGACATCCCTTGACCACATCATCTCGTTTTACATGGATTGGATGATACCCCCTGGAGATTTTCCTTTTCTTATGGATACTAGCTCAATAGGGTGTTTTGTATTTTTCTTCGGCCTTCTATTGTAGGTCTTTGTAATATCTTTGAGCTATTGAATGATATGTCAGGGTTTGTATGCATATGTTTGATAACATTAATGATGAAATGTGATTGAAATTTCTATGATCCCTGTGACTAATGAGCCCATGGAGGGAAAAGTTTTTGATGTGCAAGACCATGTCCGATGGAAAGGTACCAATTGGACTGGCACACATGGGGAGATGATTAGTTCAGACCTCCATGGGGATGAAGAGCCCATCAGATGGTCGTTGGAACCTCATCAAGGGCAGAGACAGGACAGTGCTTGATTGAGATTTTGCACCTGAGAAGAAGAAATACGTTCCATCCGGGACACTTTGGTTGAGCCCACCCCAGGGGGGTTGAACCACTTCAGGTGGAACATCTCCCTTTGATTGCCCAGGACGTCACCTAGGAGCCATTGACATCATCTTGAGAGTATGTCAGTCTAACAGGGCAGCTAGCACATGTGGCAGGGTTTGGAATCCCAAAGAGGGCCAACGTTTGTCATTTTGTGTTCCATTTTCCCTAGAAAGGGGCCAATGTCTCCCTCAGTAGGGATGGACATATTGCTTATGCTCATTTAGGGCTTTGATTTAACAATTTAATGTAAAAACAATATGATTTTGGTTTGTAGCCTTGTCGGCTATTTTTAATGACCTAATTTTAATTAGAGGTCATGATACAATATATATTGAGGAGTTTTTCCCTCATTTTGATAACACACAACTCACTCTCTTGTGAGATCTTATTTTTGCGCCCTAGTTTGAGTATTTGGTCTTTTATATGAAGCGCACTTGTTGGAGGAAGGATTTTTTTGGCATATTTTGGCATTTCTCTTGAAGGAAGGTTTACAACTAGGGTTTGCAATGCTATTTCTTCATGATATGTAAGTGTATTTTCTGCAAAACTTCTTAATTGAATGGTTGTAGGTTTGTATTCTTTCATTTATTATAAATTTTCTGATTTAAAACCCTAGGTAACAAGCACACAAGTAGGTCCTTGTTTCATCTCCCCTAAAATAAAAATATTCAGCCATTGAAGAAGGAAGGAAGAGCCTAGCCTTTGCTACACTCTTTTCACTTCTTCCCCTTGTGCTACCTGTGCTTTTAGAATTTAAGAAGGAGGAGACGTCTCAGGCCTAGGTTATCTACACCTAGGGTCGTCCATCTTCTAGGGTTTGGTGATAGAGCCTTGCTATTGCAACACTCTCCCTCACCTCATTCTCTTGTTTTAACTTATCTTTTATGCTAGCCATTTTTCCAAGTTTAACCTAAGGAAGGAGGAAAGAGCACGAGGCCTTGCTTAAGCAACATTGGAGTTAGCCTCTTTCCCCTAGGGTTTTGATTCTAGGGCCCTGCCATTGCAGCACTTTAGAACCCTTCCCTCTTTTCCTTAGCCTTTTATCCCTTCAACTTTGCGTCCTCTCCTTAATTGATTCCATCTTCCCCTAGGCATTGATCTTAGATCCACAACGTTGAAGTGATAGTGCTCAAAAAACCTCTTAAAACTTCTAAATTTGAAACCCTAACTAACTAGCTAACCCTAACTAGGCTGACGTCATACTTGGTTATTCCATATTGACATAGAACCTTTTGATGATAAGCAATTAGATGATGGTTGAAAGCATTTATTGAGTAAAAGATTGATTAGATACATTGTTGGCTACATCATCTCAATAGTTATTGATGAATTGATACTTTTCCACTGCTATATTGATAAACGTTGACCTCATTCATATCTACTGATTTAATTGCTTACATATTGATGTCAGATAGTTATATGAAGTACTAACCCACTGAATTATAGCCTGCATATATTTTTTTTTTCTATTGTCTTGTTCCAGGCCGGTGATCTCATTTGGACATACACTTTTTTATTGGTTGATTATCCGGACTATCTGACCTTGGTGGTAACCTGTGAGGAGGAAATTTTTCTTTGACCTTTATACTTTGGCCTCTTCAAAACCCCAGGTTACCGAGGATGTCTCCCCTGGGCTAACCTCCCTAAATAGAAAGAACCTCCCCACTATGGTGACATTGGGTGGGGTAGGTTCATGTTACGCCAGTTTGGACTCTATCCTCTAGCCTTTAAACCTAGTTACAAACTGTGCGATAATAGTGTTGATCCACGAGTAAGATATTGATTTGATTATATCCAGAGAAACCGTCCATCAAAGAGAAGATTTCACGTTCGACGCAATCGTCGACGATTTGTTCAACGAAGTGGGTAGGAAAGTTGTCCTTAGGAAAAGATTTGTTGATATCCCTATAATCAACACAGACACAGATCGTACCTTGTTTCTTATTAACCGAAACTAGATTGGATACTCAATCAGTCAAAGCCACACGATAAATAAATCCATCTTTAAGAAGTTTCACTTTGTATGTGCCAATTGAAGTTTCACTTGCGATGTAGTATTTTTTATTTGAATTGGCACATAGATCCACTTTGTATGTCTCGTGGCTATGTTTGTATTTGATTTTTCCAATACATAGATCCATAGTGTATTCCTGGTGGCTATGTAGAATCTTGATGACATGGATCCACAGTGTATAATCGGTGGCCATGACTTATATTTATCGTTTATAGTCTGAACATGGGAATGCCTACTTCAGACATGGTATAATATTGTGCAAATGCTTGATTGTTTGCAAGTTCCCAATTGGTGCGTTCCTTGTTCTCGACACAAACACTCATTTTTACAAAGTATTTCGGTTGTCACGAGTTCTGACCTCATACTTTTGGGACCATTATGTTAAATGTTATTTTGGTTATTGGGTAAATCGGTAGATGTGGACATGAACTAATCCCCCTAGATCCACCTATATCTAGAACAAAATGAGACGGAACAAGACGCTTTCCCTAAGTTCTGATCATTGAGTTTACTACCAAAGGAGGAATACATAAGATACCTTATGAATCGCTTCCTTATATCTTTGTTGTCCCTGCCTCACTTCAGTGCTCTTGTGGAATCAAATCTGCAATAACACAAACCAACCAACGTGAAAGAAACAATAGTAGAATTAATTCACAACCTAGACATGTGATCAAGGAATCATGTAATAAAATACTAATAATTTTATGGGAAAGAGACGTGCCACCGTATTATATTAATGAAAAGTTGAAGATACAACCAAATTGCCTTGATGTTGCAAGTTCCCTTTTAGTGCTCCTTTGTTCCAACACACACATACACTTTCTCTAAAATTCGCATGAAGATAATCCACAAGAGATTGATAGATAAGTAGAGGCCTCAAGCATCACTAGGAACAGGATTCTTCACACAGTCTTCAGCCTATTCTTTCATGAATTCTCTATTTAATATTGCTTAACCTTTTCCATGAGAATCCCATGATTATGTAGGAGAAGGTGAAATGGTTAAAGGGATGAGGATGATCCCACCAAATCAGAGAAACCAGTAGGATCGCAACCATACAGACGCCACCTCACATTCTAGAAGATTCCCCTTCTAGAAGCTTTGTGAAACCTCTTTCCTTTTTTAGCTTTGGAACTACGCCGCACCCTGCCTATATAGTAGTCTGTGAAAATCCCGCGGTCCAGCTATAGGGCAGCCTATGGAAATCATAGATTTCCGCATTGTGTAATATATGTAGCCTGCGGACCCTTTCTAAAAAGAAGCCTTGTAGAGGAGGAAAGAAGTTTCTTTTCTCAAGAAAAAAGTCATGTTGGGAGCCTGAACACATGTTTGTGAAATCATCATTAGGGTGACCAAAATAATGTGTAACATAATTCCCCCCAAAGTATGAGGCCGAAACTCATGACAACCGAAATACTTTGTAAAAATGTGTGTGTCGGGAACAAGGAGCGCACTAATTGGGAACCTGCAAACAATCAATCATTCAGACAATATTATACCATGTATGAAGTAGGCATTCCCATGTTTAGACTATAAATTATAAATATAAGTCATGGCCACCAATTATACATTGTGGATCCATGTCATCAAGATTCTACATAGCCACCAGGAATACAGTGTGGATCTATGTATTGGAAAACTCAAATACAGACATAGCCATGAGACATACAAAGTGGATCTATGTGCCAATTCAAATCACAAATACTCCATCACAACTTGGATAAAAAATGATGAGGTCCAGGGTCTTCAATCTCGTCGTCTGTTAGTATGAACCTAGCCATGTGATTACAAGCGCCAAAGTCGAACATGGTTAGAAACCACTTGATTACCGGTCGTTGATGAAAACCGTTAACAAGTGTGAGAGAAATCACCATTGATGTCAATGACTCCCAAGGTAGAATAGTACAATCCAATGAGTGTGAATATATGAGCTAAAGTTGAACACTTGATGGAATCTCTTGATCAAGGATCAATGATGTAAATCCACTGTCGAAAGTGAAGAAACTTGCCATTGAGGCATGCAAGCTCTAAAGTACTAAATAATTTCTAAGTCTTGTTCCAGGATAATGAACTAAAGTTGACAGGAAAAGACTCGTCACAGAAGGGCCTTGATGTATCCCCCATCAAATGACATGAAATAACTAACATATTTAGGGTATATCAAAGTACGAACATGATTTGAAACTGACACAAGGAAGGCCGACATGGTAGGAATTGACAATTGTAGATGGTTGACTCAATAGAGGGCTTGGTTGAACTTCGCTTAAACATATGAATGGCACGACACTTGTCTTGGCATCATTGACTCAAAGACGACCCAAGATATGAACTTGTAGAAAGTCAAATGAGAGACAAATGGATTTCCCAACCTGGATTCAAATGATGAAGGGGGTGCCATGTTCAAGAGCGGCACTTAATACCACTAACACAAATAAAAAGACACATCTCTTTCCCAAATTTCCCCCCACCATTTCTGGCAAGTACCTCTTTATTTTTACGCAAGCTTGAGGAGGATAACATATGCTTGTTGATGTAATCTCATCCTTCGAACGATTCCCTCGTAGTATGTTTAATGAACCCTAAGAAGGAGTGGTTCGGTACCAGGTGGGTCTCTCGATGTTTGTTTAATGAGTCCAAAGATAGAAAACTTATGAGTTTTTCATATTGTGAGAGTCTGAAAAGAACTAAAAGAGAACTCTCCCAGTGCCTTTTTCATAAAGTAGTTTGATAGGACCGAAAAAGTGATAAACTATCGTCCATCAAACGTTTTCTTCAAATACGTTTATGAGCGTGAAAAGAATAAGGTCGCTTGAAAATATTTTCATTTTTATGGAGTGTGAAAAGAGCTTAAAGGTTACTCTGTAAGTTTCGTTATTTCCATGTTACAATGATGAGTACGAAAACATGACAAAAGTATACTCAGTTACGTTCTCATCGATTTTCGAGCACGAGAATGAACGAAAACTAAGCTCAAGGTTTTTCTAAAAAACCCTAAAAAGTAATCATACATGCGATGAAAAAGAAAAAAAAATCACAAAAATTGTCCATACTTCATTGTTCGGAACCCTGGTCTGCCCATCTGCGAGAAACAAAACACTCATGAGACCATTAGGTTGGTAGTTTTTTGAGAAAATATATTTAAATTTTATAAAATATTTTTAGAAAATTTAAAAAATGAGATAAATAGGGGTAAGAACTCATTTTCACTATTTCATTTGTATTTGGTCAAAAACTTGTCTAACTCCCTTTTTTCACCTCATATTTCGGCAGTTGATTGTGGGGAGTACAGGCGATCATTCGGTGAATGGTTTGTGTGAAAATGATGAGTACCTGGTCTTCTTCCTTTTCAATGGTTTAAAATTCATTTCAATGAGTTAAAAGATGATATTTTTGGTGAATTTTTGGGTCGTAGTTGTGCGCTGGGGTCGCCGCAGGTGCCCTATATCGGGGCCTGCAAAAATAAAGGATTTTCGTAGGTGCCTAATGGTTCACTTGTGGAAACCCCTCTCTATAACTAAATCTCGGTTGTAGCAGTTGAAAAACCAAAAAGAAAATGATGCGTTGGACCAAAAAGAATTCCAAAAAAGATGATTGAAGGTGCTAACTTTTTTCTTTTATCTCCATTCAGGTATTTTGATTACAAAGATGTTGGAGTGGAGATAAAGAGAGCATGAAGATGATGATGCAATGGCTTTGAATGATACAGGCACCTTAAATTACCTATGACAGTGTGGTTTGTTAAAGTTATTCAAGATCCAGGGCATGAGATCTGAACTGAGACTGTTGGAATATTTGGTCCATATGTGGGACGTGGACCAACAAGTATTTCATGTGGGTGTTCATGTGATTTCCTTGGACATCGAAGATATTTACTTCTTGATGGGGATATCCTGTTATGGGGTGAAAATGACCTTAATAGGAGGTCGAGGTGGTGGTTTTCCAATGAGTGAATACATCAGATGCTATTGTGAACCGGAGGCCGAGCGGCACAAGGGTAAAGTGGCTATCAGAGGGGTTCATGATATGACTCTCAGAACCATTCTTTTCACCATTGCATGTATGGAAGGGAGTGCTTCTCTGCACATGGCTTTGCCAAGCTACTTTCAATATGTCATGGAATGCACAGAACCTCATGTGTTCAACTGGTTTGATGGACTCCTCCATAGTATGAAGAGCTAGTTGACCAATAGAAAGAATGGGGAGCTGAAGCACTTTGGGTATGGATCCATTTTGGTATATTTCTTCCTAGAAATATTCCCTCACTTATGCATACAGGTAGATTGGAATATACCAGCGCCACGAGATCCACAGATGAAGCGGTGGTGTGATCTCCTGTCCCGACATGTAGCGAGCCCCATTATTAAATATAATGATACATTTTTTGATTGGATGGAGCCCCAAATATTGATGATCGATGACTATGCGTATGTTGGGCTGGATTTTTTCTATGGTCCTGAATTGGTGTTACCTGAGGGTTCTCAGTGGGGGGATCTAGGTAACAAAAACTTTTTTCTTTTATGGTATTTTTGTAAAATTTTTCAAAATATTTAAAATTTATTATGTTTTCAATCCAATGAATAATCAAAATATTTTGACCATGCAGATGTAGGGCCATTATAACCCCCGGGTACATCCCCTATCTAGAGGTGAGGGGAAGCAGCGGTAGTAGCAGGATGAGATGCATATGATTATGAAGCAATCGAGCAGAATCTGGAGGGTTTGACTGCAGGTATCCCAGATATGTCGATTATTGAGGTCCCGAGGCATTTCTAGCGCCATACCGTAGGCATGTCTGGTCCACTGAGATGATTGCTCCGTAGGGTAGCACGAGCAGTAGTGTGTTACTGTGAGAAGCATCCATGATGCCATTTTTTAGAAGCTATGAGCTTCATATTTTAATATTTTGGTCTTCGGACGAAAAACAATCTTTATGTAAAAAAAATTATCGTTATATATATACATGAGGCTTCTACCGGCTTATTTTTCTTTGTATAATACATGTGATGTGTGATTGGATTTATAAATGTCTCATATGTCTGTCTAACACATAATTAGCTAATGTGTCATTTAATGTATTTAGATATCTAGGAATGTGTTGATATTCGATATAATCAAAATAACGTTCCAAGAGGGAAATTCGTAAATGTACCCATAACAAAGTAGGACTTCGGATAACATAGACATTACTTAACTGTAGAACTACTAGCTGTGAATCAAGTCGTATAACCAAGCGACGAATCCAAAGTGAGATAGCATCTATCAGCAATTCAATGATTGTGCTATACTCTGTGATATTATTGGTTGCACAACCGAGGCCAACACTATTTAGACTGATAAGTTTGTTCGTGGGTGCATAGATTGTCCACACAGCAGAAGCTAGGTTCTGAGTACTATGACTAGCGCCATCGATGAAGCCAAACTGGGGTAATGAAGACTCCAACATCTGGAAGCCAAGCACAATGCAACGTAAGCGTTCGAGGGTAGAAACCAAATAACGAAAAAGCACACAACAGTATGATACAGTAAAATACAAGAACTCATGCAAAGATAGTCTAAGCATAGTACTTCTTCAAGTAAATCCCATTTATGGGTTCACTCAAAGGAATGCCATCATAATATATGAACTCATAGGCTCCCTTCTCCAACACTCGTTTGATGATAAAAGGGCCTCACCACATAGCCTCAAATTTTTCGGCTCCTAGCAAATCACGATCTTGTTCATAGACGAGAAGTAGATCGCCCTCAGAGAAAATGTGTGGCTTGACATGCTTGTCGTATTGGGATTTTACATGTTTCTTCTGGGTTTCAATAACTAAGGTGTCATCATGATGGGCTTCGTCCAATTTCATAAGATACAACAGATGTTCTTCTTCAACAGAGCTGTTTGGGAGAAGTTCAATGACTAGTTTTAACGATGGAATCTCACATTCAATCTATAGTACAACTTCTATACCATACACTAATTGGAAGGGTGTAAACCTTGTGGCAGACTTCATGGATGTCTGATAGGCCCATAATGATGAAAAAAACATCGTGTTCCAACTCGTTTTGTGAATTCCTATAATCCATCGAAGCATGGGGAAGTGTTAGAATGAAACTAGCAATAGGATTGTGCCCAAGAGGAGAAAAAACTCCAGATGCTTCGGATGGAACCTAAGTAGGAATAGGAATAGAAGAATTCAACGCATTATGGCATGGATCTATGTGCCAATTCAAATCACAAATACTCCATCACAACCTGGATAAAAAATGATGAGGTCCACGGTCTTCAATCCTGTTGTCCGTTCATTTCGACCTCATATTTTTCAATAACTAGGGTGGCATCATGATAGGCTTCGTCCAATTGCATAAGATACAATAGACGTTCTTCTTCAACAGAGGTTGATCCGAATGATTATTATGATGCATGAAATGCGCTGGTAGGTCATCTAAATAGGGTTGTACAATATGCTTAATATCATGGAAAGCATAAGACATAGCACGTTGAAACATCGCACCGACATTTTTTAAACTGAAGGGTAGTTTCCAGTAGGCAAAAGTGCCCCAAGGACAAATGGAAGTGGTTTTGTGTTGATCCGTGGGTAAGATATTGATTTGATTATATCCGAAGAAACCATCCATCAAAGAGAAGATTTCACTTCCGGCGCAATTGTTGACGATTTGGTCAACGAAGGGGGTAGGAAAGTTTTCCTGAGGACAATCTTTGTTGATATCCCTATAATCAACATAGACACAGATCATACCTTGTTTCTTGTTGACCGGAACTAGATTGGATACCCAATCAGTCAAAGCCACGGGATAAATAAAGCCAACTTTAAGAAGTTTTTCGACTTAAAGCTTGATAGCAGCTTCTTTACGGGGGTGGATTGGGAGAAGTCTCTGTCAGATGGGTTTAGTGTCTGGGTAGGTCTTAATTTCATGTACAACAATATCAGGGTCAATACCTGGAATATCTTCGTAGCTCCACACGAATATGTCACGAAATTCTTGGAAAAGTGACTTATATGTGACAACCTCATCGGTGGAACATGAAGCTCCGATGTGGACATTTTCAACAACTCTAGGTTTAGTAGATATGTCGAGGGATATGGTGGGTGAAATGTTACTTAAGTTCCCTTCATATAATACATCGTGTGTGGATTCGAGAACCTAAGAAATAACGACAACAGTCGACAGAGTCGAGATCCGTTGGTAAATATTGATGGTGTGTTGTTCTAGAAAGAGAATGGAACTATGATGCCCATCATCCCAAGGGGTATCTTCCATCGACATAACTGACATAATCATCTCATCCGTGGGAAAAATTACGTGGAACGGGTCAGGAGACGAATCACCGAGAGAGGGAGTAGAAGGGTCAGTCGATTGAATGGATTGGTAAGCAGATTCAACCAAACATAAAGGCATCTAGTCGCCATAGTGAATATAATCACCGAGTTCAGGTACTGTCCATGGGTTAGAATATGCGAGAGTTGCACGGACAAAGGTGGATATCATATTAATCGAGGCAACCAAAGGAGGCAGAACGTCGAGTGGTGGGATCGAAAAAGTACCCATTAGATTTGAATTTTTTAGTAGACCCATGATCTATATGGATATTGGTGACCACCCACCTTTTCCAACTAGCTCAAAACAGTTTTCTGGCAATTTTGATAATTTACTATTTTGAGCAGTTTTCACTTCCGGGGCCATTTTGAGGGCCTAAATGAAGGTTTTTTGGGATTGAGATTTTCAAAGATTATATACAACATGTTGAGGCCCAAAAATGAATCTCCTTGACAATACCTTTCCAACGAGCTATCATACACCTAAAACAGAGATCGTATGCAAAAGTTACGACCCCAGGAAGTTAATGTACTAACTTACCCAAACGAGGCCCACATGACTTTTGGTGCTTCATCTCCTAGGGTTAGGTTTTTGGATGTCTAGGGTTTTTGGAATTCCTATTTATTGTAAAAGGCCTTCATATCCTCATTGTAATCATCTTCTTTCGAATGAGCGCATTCGTCACATCTCTTCTCAGAGATAAGCCGCCACCATTCCAGCAAGCTTGTTTCCGCTGCATTTTACAGTTTCAGCTTATTTCATTAATGAATAGAAAACCAGTTTTACTGTATCTCTATTATTTTGTGTTAAGAATCTATTAATAATCTGCATTCATTTTGTTTTTCTCATAAATCTGGATCAGTGGTATCAGAGCAGTCTTCTCCTTGTCGTCTTAATGCATGTCCCCAACGAGGTCAGAGTACAAAGAGTTGGGTCTTAAGCTTGTTTCTCTTGAGGAAAAAATCTCTCGCACGCCCAATCGACCACTCATGGTAGGAGAAAATAAATATGACGAGACATAATATCCTTTCAAAATTTTGATTGAGGAAACCCTCATGCAACAGAGGAATGAGATGATGGATAGTTTTGTGTAAATCCTTCGGCGGCTACCAATAGGCGATGCATCTTCTTTGAGCGGAGGTGCCACCCCCTTCAAGGTACAAATAAACTTCAATGTTCCTATATTTGAAGGTCAAATAGACACAGATGTTGTAGACAAGTGGTTGAATCTGCTAGAAGGGTATTTTTCTGTCCATAACTTCTCGAATAGAGAAAAGATTACTTTTGCGCTCCTCAAAGCCGTCCCCCATGTCAAATATTGGTGGGAAACATTCTGTGAGCAAAAGGAAACAGAGGAACCCTCATTATTTACAGTCACAGCCACCTGGGATTCCTTCAGGGATGTTATTAAGTAAAAATACTACCCTATCAGAAGTTATAATGACTTATCTACCAAATGGACCACACTGCGGCAAGAAAGAGACCAAGCAGTGCCAGATATCACAAATATCTTTGATACCTTGCACACCAATATGGATATCACGGTGATATGCATAGATACATCCAGACCAAAATGGAATTTCTAGACATTTCATCCTTGGGCGCGGCCTACTGATATGTCGTCAAAATCGAGCAGAATCTCAAACAAAAGACGTGGCAATTTGGGCCTGGGAACTCCTCACAACAAAATCCAGGAAAGGGTGGCCCCAACCCATAGAACAAATGACAGAGAAAATATGGACAATATCAAGAAAACCACTAGTCCAAGCCACAAGCAAAGAAGGACATTGGAAAGACAAAGAAAGATACCAAGAAGTGGTGTGACTTCCATAAGAGCCCTTGGCATAACACTGTTGATTGTCACTCAAAGTAGTCGTTTGTGGCCAAAGTGAAAGCCTCTGAATCATATGTGGATTCTGACTCTAAGCTAGAACCAGAAAGGGGAAGATAGATCATTGATGTGGAACCCAGTGCCACCGTCGCTACCACCAAGCTCCAGCCTGGTGAACCGGACGAGCCAGAAGAAGGAGAGTGCCTCTTCCATTCGAAAATGTGGGTAAAAGGCACCCCACTACACTTCATCGTTGATAGTGGTAGCCAGAAGAACCTCATCTCCGCAAAGGTTGTCAAGCAGCCGGCCCTGCCCACAATGCCTCACCCACAACCCAACACCATTGGATGGCTCCGCCAAAGAAGTGATCTTCGCGTCAACCAACAATGTTGACTATCATATGAAATCAAGCCCTTCAAAGACAAGGTATTGTGTGATGTTTCTCCTCTCGAAGTTTGTGATGTTCTTTTGGGCCAACCTTATTTATGGAAACATCATGTTGTATATGAGTCTATGCCTCATAGTGTTATTATTACATTGAACAAGAAATTGTATAGGATACCTGAGGCAGTCCCACCTAGTGTTATTTCCTTGATCTCTGATAAGAAATGCAAGAAGGTCATCTCTCAGACAGGGAAGGTTGTCTTCTTCGTGATTCACTCTCAGAATAAGAGAAATATCACAACCACATCCAAGGTCCCTGTGGATGACCTTTCCACATAGAAGAAGCAAGTAAATAAGGTCATGGAAGAATACTCAAATATATTCTCCTCACCTACTAGTGTACCTCTGCACTGCCAGGTTAAGCACCCCATCGATATGACCCCCGGTGCACCGCTTCCCAATGGGTCAGTCTATTGTCGCTCTCTATTAGAGAATAAGAATATCAAGTGACAAATCCAAGAACTTCTCCACAAGGGGCACATCCGTCCCATCTCATCACCCTGAGAGAGCCCAATCATGCTGGTACAAAATAAAGATGGAACCTCGCGACTCTGCATTGATTACCGGGCTCTGAACAAAATCACAGTTAGAAACCGGTACCCGATTCCCTGAATCGAATACCTCCTTGATCAACTCATGGGGGATAAATACTTTAGCAAGATTGATTTGAAGTCTGGCTACCACTATGTCTCGATAGAATAGACAGATGTATAGAAGACCATCTTCAAGTCAAAGGAAGGCATTTTTGAATGGTTGGTCATGCCCTTTGGTTGGACAAATTCTCTGGCCACTTTCATGAGGATGATGGACGATATCCTACGACCATTCACTAATAATTTTGTAGTGGTGTATCTGGATGACATTCTCATTTACATCAAGACTTGGGCCGAACACTTGCAGCATATTCAGTAGGTTCTGCACACCCTGTGGTAGCACAAGCTATACACCAACTTGGAAAAATGCTCCTTCATCATGGACAGGGTCCATTACCTAGGCTACATCATTGATGATCATGGTGTACATGTGGATCCAGCCAAGATCCAAGTCATCCGTGACTGGCCAGCCCCAACCACACTCACTGAGCTTCAGAGCTTCTTGGGCCTTG
The DNA here is from genome assembly GCA_009831015.1 of Picea engelmannii. Lineage (NCBI taxonomy): Eukaryota > Viridiplantae > Streptophyta > Pinopsida > Pinales > Pinaceae > Picea > Picea engelmannii. The sequence continues at coordinate 550,941 of ML781219.1, read as the reverse complement.
CCAATTTCTACCATAGGTTTGTATTTGGATTCTCCCATATTGCATGGGCCCTCAGCCAAATCACCAAGGATGGTGGTAAGGCAAAATTTGCGTGGGGTCGGTCCTAACAACAAGTATTCGATGTTTTGAAGCAACGCTTGTGCTCATCCCCAGTACTTTCACTACCAGACCTGCAACATCCCTTTGAGATCGAGACAGATGCTTCAGACTATGTTGTGGGCGTCGTTCTCACTCAGCACGAGCACCCCATGGCCTACCATAGTGAGACACTATCCGATTTTATCTGTAAGTACCCTACTTATGACAAATAAATGTACTCCATTGTGCAAACCTACCGCTAGTGGAGACATTACATTATTTGGAAGGAGACAGTCATGCACACTGATCATAAGCCATTGTAGTTTATGCAGACACAAGGAAAATTACAGAATGACCGCGATCAAAAGTGGTCCACATACTTGCAGCAATTCCACCTCAACATCAAGTATAAAACAGGAAGCACCAATCACATCACTAATTGCCTCAGCAGACCACCAGTCGTGACACTCACCACGGTGCTAGACTCTTGCGGCCATGAGACCTCTAGATGGCCCCAACTCTATGAAACAGAGCATGACTTCGCCACCACCTACCAAATGTTGGGTGCAAACATAGTTGTCGATAATTTCTATCTCCAGGATGGCTTGTTGTGTTGTCTAGATCATATTTGTGTTCCATCAAGCTAGTGAGCGAAGATGATCTAGGAAGCCCACTACAGTCATGTGGTAGGACATTTTGGCGTCAAAAAGACAGTGGCGATGCTACAGAAACATTTATACTAGTCGAAACTCTGATAGGAGGCCAGTAAGTATATCAGGTCCTGCGCTATTGCCAAACCAACCACTAAGAAATAGGGCCTGTACACCCCTCTTCCTACTCCTAACAGGCCATGGGAATCCATCTCAATGGACTACATGTCGAGCCTCCCGTCCACCAAGTGGGGAAATGACTCTGTTTTTGTGGTTGTTGACCGCTTTTCTAAGATGGCGATTATGGTTGCCTACAAGAAGAGCATCACAGCAAAGGCCACTACTAAGATCTTCTTTGAATGGGTCTGGGTACATTTTGGACTCCCACAAACCATTGTCTCAGATAGGGATAGTCAATTTCTCAGCACATTTTGGTCGAGCCTCTGGTCACTGCTGGACACTAAGCTAACTAAATCCACGACCTTCCACCCCCAGATAGATGGCCAAACCAAGGTCCTAAATCAAATGGTTGTGCATATCCTTCGCATGTATAATTCAAAGAACCCTCGCACATGGGATAAGATCCTTCCCTATGTCTAGCATAGATACAACCGAGCCCTGCATAACTCAACTGGTCACAACCCCTTTCAGGTGGGGTTGGAATTCCAACCATTCGGTCCCATACATGTTGCACTTCTCCTTGAAGTCACCTCGACCGACTCATCTCCTGTTCCAACTGAAGCTGACAAAGACACTCGGTTCATTGAGAGGATCCAACACATCCACCAACAGGTTCAGGATCCTATAGAAGTCCAATGATAAGTACAAGCAACACCATGGTCAACATCGGGTGCCACATAAGTTTTAGGTGGGAGACAAAGTTTGGTTGCACTTGCAGAAAGAAAGCCTTAAAGGACCCCATCAAAAGCTTCACCCACTCCGTTATGGGTTGTACACCATCACCAAGGCTATGGGGGATAATGATTTTGAGCTCAACATTCCTCCTTTCCTTAGCCTACACCCAATGTTCAACGTGGATCTCCTTCGCCCTAATGTCCCATCATTATTGGACACCTCAGATGTAGCATAACAACTGACACCAATAGAGCTCAACCCTAACTGCATCCAATAGGAATCCATCAATCAGACTGTGGACACACAGATCAAGGGAACCTGACAGCAAAGGATCCATCTTTATCAAGTCGCCAAAGCAGGGCAGCTCCTGCACCAAGGCAAGTGGCTCACCCGAGGCCAAATTCAACAAAAATTTCCTCATCTGATGGGGGGAATCAATGCAATGGATACCACTGATTCCTAAGTAGAGAGGATTAATCCATATGGATATCAGTGGCCACCCACCTTTTCCAACTGGCTCAAAACATTTTTCTGGCAATTTTGGCAATTTACTATTTTTAGCAGTTTTCACTTCTGAGGCCATTTTGAGGGCCTAATTGAAGGTTTTTTGTGATAGAGCTTCTCAATGATGACCTATGGTGTGATTGAGGCCCCACAATGAATCTCCTCGATGATACCTTTCCAACGGGATATCATACGCCTAAAATGGAGATCGTATGCAAAAGTTACGACCCCGAGAAGTTAATGTACTAACTTACCCAAACGGGGCCCATACGACTTTTGGCGCTTCATCTCCTAGGGTTAGGTTTTTGGATGTCTAGGGTTTTTGGAATTCCTGTTTATTGGAAAAGGCCTTCAGAGCCTCATTGTAATCATCTTCTTGTGAATGAGCACAACCGTCAAATCTCTTCTCAAAGATAAGTCACCACCATTCCAGCAAGCTTGTTTCCGTTGCATTTTACAATTTCAACTTATTTCATTATTGAATAGAAAACCAGTTTTACTGTATCTTTGTTATTTTTTGTTAAGAATCTGTTAATAATCTGTATTCATTTCATTCTTCTCATAAAATCCGGATCAACCCACACCAACATTCTTGTACCCAGGGGTGTCTTTGCAATGAAAGGTACATTGTTGGTATGTGTATCAGAGTTAAAGATGGTCAGTTGGTCTACTGTAACTACTTTTCCTTGATGTGGAAAACACACGATACAAAAGAGATTAGACATGACTTCATGCATGGAATCGATCCAGCTATGGACAAGTAAAAGGTTGTAATCGAGAGGTGTGTCAAAGACCCCAACTTCAACATTGATCGTTTTTCCTTCTAACGTAATAGGCAACGAAGGGAGTACACCATAAGGTCTAAAGCCAGATCCATTAAAGGATTTGAGCATGTTGTGTGATTCAGTTAAGGAAGGAGAGCCAATGTCTTTCCAACAAGTAATAGACATGACACAAGCCGAGGCACCCTCGTCAATAACTGTTATACAAAATTTCTTTTCGGGAGAAACAACTTGTATTTGAAATGAGAGATGAGGGGGTAACCTTGGAATGTGATCTTCCAAGTCAAAGATTATTAAATTCGTATCCATAGGGTCAATTCCACCGATATATTTTAATAGTGTCTTCCGTTGTGTAGGACAACTCTAAAGGACTTCGAGGGTTGACATCGCAGACTGTGCTTGCGCCAAATCCTCTACAATAATGTAGTTCTGGGTAGCACACGCATGAGGATTGAAAGCAGACATTCGAACCACGCCCTTGGGAGGAGGGCGAAGGACTGTATTGGGGTTCGATCATTTGAGATGAAGGTGACCATTGGAAGGTGGAGCCGAGGGATATTTTTGAACCAACGAAGGTGGTATATCGTCAACATTATCCTTGGAGGAAGAATAATCTTTGGCATGAGTGGTAAGTGTGATGTCACTCTTCTTTGAATCACCGTTACACATAAGTACGTAGGAGGTAGTGGAGGAAGAAGGTTGATCGTGGATGACCAACTGATCCTTCTTTTGAGAAGGGAAGGGTTGAGACAAGATGACAGGTGTAGGAGGTTTTGGGGCCCCTTGAAGGAACTTCGTGACCTCGACACGTCTCAGATAGTCCTTGGTGTAGTGATCAACACGATATATAAGGAAAGGATAGTGAGGTTTTTGTTTGTCCTTATCATCAATAGGTTGTGACTTGGTCTTATTAGATTGTGGGTTGTTATTTTTAACCTCCTTATTCCTACCCTTCCCTTTTTTAGATTTATTCTTACCGGTAGGAGTCGATTGAACAACGTTCACTTCTGAAGTTTTACCGGTGGGAGGAGTGGGCATCAGAGAAGTTTGAACATTAGAAGCATGGGATTTGGGAGTGGTGTGAGAGGCCTGCATAGATTGAGGTTGAGCATGGAAAGTACCTATCACACCGTCAACAACATAAGAAGTCGTTGGGGTTGTTGAGGTGGTTGTGATAGAAGGACGAGGTGCGTCAGGGAGCAGATCGTAAAGAGTACCCATTTGTGAATAAATGAGATCGAGGTACTAGGAACGAATGATTGCTTGTTCTTTTATGACAACTCCACCCATGGAAATGTATTTAGATATGTCATTCACGAAGGATTTCGTGAACCATTCTGCCAATAACTGATCGGGAAGATCGAGTTTGATTAAACATTGTCTTCGTCTCTACTCATGAATGTGTTCAGAGATATGAGTGGCTTTATTTTTCTTGAAAGAACTCAATATCTTTGTTAAGAACCAAATATCAATATAGCATAGAAAATCCTCAGAAAAAGTACTCAACGCCTTGAAAAAGAGATAATTTCAGATAATAAGCCTCTTCGAGGGGGAAACCTCCTTTTACCCCAGTTAAATGTTCAAGTACAAGATGATTCAAAATGAAAGTGTCTCCTTGGAATATATAGGAGACTAGGAGGTATAATTACAACTAATGGCCTAAAGCCGACATAAATAAAATAACATTACTAATATAATATGTCCCAATTGAAGGGTAATGAGCCAATATTAGGGCTTAACATGCCCCTCCCCTTGAGACAAGTGTTGTCTGCAATGCTTGAGTAACTCTGGATGCTTCTGTATAAAAGACTCATCTTCCCAAGTGGAATCTTCAGCGGGTAGTTTCCTCCATTTAATGAGA
>ML781219.1:515037-542666 GCA_009831015.1 Picea engelmannii | reverse complement strand
ATTCTTGATTCACCTTCCTTTTGTCCTCATCATGAATTTCATGGGATGCATTTTCACTTTCAGGTGTCTTCTCTGTTACGAAATTTTTCAATACTTCCATGATCTCCCCTTTTAAACCATCCATCTTAGTATCCAACTTAGCTGCCATTAAATCCATCCTAGTAACCAACTTAGCTTCCATTGAATCCATCTTACTTTGTAGTTCATTTATGTCCCTACGCATTTCTTCACCTTCATCAAGAGTCCAAGTAGGATCTTCTGGAGGCTTATTTGGTGTAGAAGTTCCCTTTTTTGGTGGCATGTTGGCCAAGTATTACTTTTGAACCTTGATTTTGAGGTGGTTCTGCTAGACAATATTTCTTCTGTTGTATCTCCCAAGTTTCGGCCCTTCTGGGTATGAAAATTTCTTTTATGTAGTTCTCTAATATTTCTTCTTTGCAATGCCATAGGTCTGATCAAAATTGGATGTGCCAAGTGGAATTTATTGTAATTTCCCCACAACTTGCCGATTTTTGGCCTTTCTAGGAGATCTCACTTGTATAGCGTGACCCACACAAAATAATTGATATAAAATTCTAAAACGCGCGCCAGATATACTACAGACTGTCCACGATCCAATGAAACCAGTCCCACACAATTTGGATACTCTAGGAAGAAGTTATCATTATTTTACCTGGAACACCTTCTTGAGACTAGTCAATAGGACTAGTCAGATACCCTATCTTACACAGGGTGTATCTACAAATTTACGATGACCCAGAAGCTGAAATTTTTACCACAGATACCTTACTAAGTTATGTAAATATCCTCTAGATTTCTAGGTCTGAAACGTTACATAAAAGGTTTTATAGAGAAAATTACGCAATGACTCAGTTCAGGATGATTCCATAACCCTATCTTGTACAGGTTGTATCTCTGAAATTATAAGTCCTCAGGAGCTAAATTGTTAACCCAACGTACCTTGATCCATATAATAAATTTCTTCCAAGCCATTCCTTTTGAAACGTTCTAGAAAAAAAGTTATAGCAAAAATTCCAAGGTGTCTCAGATGTAGCAGCGAAACCCCAAGACCTTGAGCTCTAATACCATATGTTAAGAACCAAATATCAATATAGCATAGAAAATCCTTAGAAAAAGTACTCAACGCCTTGAAAAAGAGATAATTTCAGATAATAAGCCTCTTCGAGGGGGCAACCTCCTTTTACCCCACTTAAATGTTCAAGTACAAGATGATTCAAAATGAAAGTGTCTCCTTGGTATATATAGCAGACTAGGAGGTATAATTACAACTAATGGCCTAAAGCCGACATAAATAAAATAACATTACTAATATAATATTCCCCAATTAAGGGGTAATGAACCAATATTGGGCTTAACAATCTTGGTTCCCATTTCATAACGGATTCGCAACTGGTAGTGAGTGAGGAAATCCATACCTAGGGTATTAAAGTCGGCGAAGAAGCCTCGAGGTAATTCTATATACCACTTCACAGCTAAACCCATGAGAGTTCGTTGAAAAAGAAATAACTGAATGGAATCATCCATCAAAGAGTTGGATGAACACCAAAGGTGGAAAGTCATTACATGATTTTTCGGATCCTCTCCTGGTCTACCATCGAACTTAGGAATGTATGATGGTAATTTGGCCGGTATGACAGGCCAATGAGGAGAGTGATGGATAGGGTCATTCAAAATCCTAGACAAGTCAGGTAGATTCAAAGTGGCTAAGAAGGGTAACTGTCTATTCACGTGAGGGTACTGACGACTTTGGGGAGAAAGTCTCGTTAGTATACTAGTAAGACCGTAAGCAGTTTGCATATGATGTGAAGATCCTGGAAGATTCAGTTGTGGGTGTGGAGGCAGGTAGCCTATGGGGTTGTACTAATTAGGGATGTTACCTTGGAAAGGGACACTAGATTGAATGTTCGAACCCTAAATGGGATTGGAAGTCCCGGGGTATGGTTGGCCCGTACTAGGGAGTATGAAAGACATGAATTGAGGTTGTTTCCCCCTATTCAATGGAGTATTACCCCGGGTAATAAAATTCCAATACTGGGCTAAAGCTGCTGGTATGTTATGTCCATAGGGTGTGGTGGGTGGTTGTTTTCCTCCAATTGGAGGTTGTGTCCCAATTGGGGTATGACCTACAAACAGGGGTTGAGATTGGCCCCCAAGGTTGAATTGCCCACCAACAGGAATCTAATAATTAGGTGTGAAAGATTGAGTAATGCCACTAGGGCCGGATCCACCAGTGAAAGGTGGATAAGACCCTCCGGAGGGGAGCTGGGCAAGTGATGGAATGAAACCGGCAATAGGATTGTGCCTAGGAGGAGAAAAAACTCGAGATGCTCCAGATGGAACTTGAGTAGGGATAGGGATAGAAGCATTCAACGTATTATACCCAGGAGGAAGCGATGGGGAAGGTCTAGGTGAAAGTGGTGTGCCAATGGGAACTTGGCTAGCCACCGTAGTCCTGGTGGGAATAGTCATAGCATTTGGGACCATTATAAAGTGGGCCATGTGAAGGGGGATGATTGAGTTAGGATCAACTGACGGGGTGTCTAAACTAGCGAATAGATAGGTAGTTGTAATGGGAGAATGATCTAGGGGTATCGTGTCCTCAGCAAATGTTTTGGGTGACTCGTGTATGACAAGTATATCATCACTTGACCTGGATCTGAAAAGATCCCATCTAGATATGTCAATAGTTCAAAATGGATCTTGGCCTTCAGGACCTGCGAAAGGTCCAGTTGGTAGTCCAAAGATTTGAACAACAAGATATTCAGATGAATTTAGCCAAAGAATACGTCTCTCGGAATCGTGAGGGAGTCAAAAAGACTCTAGAGAGGAAGAAATTTGGAAATTGTCTAAAGAGTGAGTTCTTTCCACTCGTAGAGTAGCAATGTCTTGGACCTCACTCTATTGAGGAGAGCCCTCTGGCGGATTACTAGGCAAGGGTTGAGAATTTTCCAGATCTTCCAGAGGTAGGCCTTTCATTCGACATGAACGGTGTGGAGGGTCAATATTGCCTGAACCAAAAACTTTGCGAAAAAAATCTATGGCCAGCTATGAAAACAAATAGCACTCGCTAATAAAATCTATAGTTCAAACCATGCAAACAAACCTTATCGTTTTGAAGTCACTAGTTGGTGATGAAATCCAGCGTCACAAGACCGAGATAAGAAGGGGCTGGGCTAGGGTGGAAAAGTTATGTTGATGACCTGTTTAATGGACTTACACCCTGGTGCAAGCTCCCACACATAATCGTGGGTATACCCTCCAAGGAGCCCGAGTGAGTTTGGCCAATGTTGATTCCAGGTACCATGGAGACTTGCCCCTCCACAATCACCTTGTGTAAGACCCTAAGAAGATAGGCTACTAAAGTTACCACAAGCAACAGTGATGCCTGGGGAAACAGTCCACAGTCCGACCCACACGCAAGGTCAAGGTATCGAGCCCGAAATCAACTTGAGAGGCTTCCACTCATCATTGTGGGTATACCTTCAAGATACCCCCATAATACGTGCAATCTCTACACTGAGACCAACAAAGAAGGGTGATTAACTCTACCAATCTCAATGCGACCTCAGGTTTGACCCTTGTGTGAGAAGGGCTTCCCAAGACAAAATGTTGCAAATGCATTTGAACACTCCCTATCACAAGATACTATTGTATGTTTTGTGCTTTGGAAAGTGTGTCTCACTACCTATTCCAAATCTCTAGCCTAGCTAATGTTGGTGTAAAAGAGCCCTAGAAAATAAAAGTTACTACTTGAGTTATAAATTTTGCAATCTTTTTAGAGGTTGTTGTTACTCAAAAGGTAGACGGGAATGAAACCAATGTTGTGTAAGACTTCAACCCAATAACGTGTAAATAGAAATGAATGATGCAAATTTTTGTTCGATGAATTCTATCTACAGTAGGGAGAAGGTATTTTTCTGGAACAATGTGAGCAATGCCATACAATTCCTTTTCTTTGAATGTAATACCAAACAATCATCAACAATGTAATTTCACTATTCGTTCTTTTTCAATTTTTTGAATGCCAATATTTTATGTATAAATGATTATATAAATACTGAAAGACTTTAATTTTTTCCTTTCAAAAACCAAAATAGGGATGGAACTAGGAAAGGATAAGAAATCAATGAAAATAAAACACTCGGCAAGCACACAAATCGATCTTTCAATCGAGATAAAAATAAAAATAAAAATGACAAGAAAATGTTTCTTCAAATGTGAATAAAAAATGGTCTTCTGATCATTAAGCAATACAAAATGTGTAACCAACCTAAAAATTCAAATCCAATCGAATATTTTTAATCGAGCAAGCACTTAGACACCAATCCAAATATTATACCCTTGTCGATAAAAATCCAAAAACAAAAATTGGAGAAAGATCAAAAGAGAGGTGTTTGATCTCCGAAACCAATCAAGAGCAAGATTAAACAGTCAGAAAAAGTCAAGAACTGACATTAAAAATCCTTTCCCAGCTAAATAAAGCAGAACTGGATAACAGCAGAGGCCAAAACCCAACCCAAAAAAATTCTCAAACGTCGCTATAGGCTGGCAGTATAACACAGTGCACAAATGAATAGTTTCTACAGGCCAGAAACTGACTGGGTGTGGAAATATTGCACTAAAATAAACCATCAGGGTGCGGAAATCAAAGGTTTTCACAGGCTATATAAGGTGCAGTGCGGAAGTGTTTGAAAAATCAAGAAATTTGGAGAAAAGGGCAAAGCATCTAAGTGGACTTTCAAACCCAAAGAGTCTAAATGGATCTCCCACAGACTCAGAGACTGATTTCAAGTAAAAAGAATAGGTCAAAAGAAAATGGCCAACAAAAAACCACAATCAAGTTGTTCTTCCCCAATGGAGTCGCAAATTTTGTTATTGGGTAAATCGCTAGATGCGGACATGAACTAATCCCCCTAGATCCACCTGGATCTAGAACAAAACGAGACGGAACAAGATTCTTTCCCTAAGTTGTGATCATTGAGTTTACTACCAATGGAGGAATAGATAACATACCTTATGAATCGCTTCCTTATATCTTTATTGTCCCTACTTCACTCCAATGCTCTTGTGGAATCAGATCTGTGATAACACAAACCAACCAATGTGAAAGCAACAATAGTAGAATTCAATGACAACCTAAACATGTGATCAAGGAATCATGTAATAAAATACTAATCATTTTATGGGAAAGAGACGTTCCACCGTATTATATTAATGAAAAGTAGAAGATACAACCGAATTGCCTTGATGTTTCAAGTTCCCTTTTAGTGGTCCTTCGTTCCAACACACACATACACTTTCTCTGAAATTCACATGAAGATAATCCACAAGAGCTTGATAGACAAATAGAGGCCTCAAGCATCACTAGGAATAGGATTCTTCACACAGTCTTCAACCTATTTTTTCATCAATTCTTTGTTTAATCTTGCTTAACCTTTTCCATGAGAAGCCCATGATTATATAGGAGAAGGTGAAATAGTTAAAGGGACGAGGATTATCCCACCAAATCAAAGAACACAGTAGGATCACAACCATATGGATGCCACCTCACATTCTAGAAGATTCCCCTTCTAGAAACTTCGTGAAACCTCTTTCCTCTTTTAGCTTTGGAACGTCGCAGCACCCTGCCTATATAGAATCCCACAGAAATCCCACAGGCCAGCTATAGAGCATCCCGCGGAAATCATATATTTACACACTGTTTAATATATGCAGCCTTGTAGAGGAGGAAAGAAGTTTCTTTTCTCAAGGAAAAAGTCATGTTGGGAGCTTGAACACATGTTTGTGAAATCATCATTAGGGTGACCAAAATAACGTGTAACATCTCTCTCTCTCTCTCTCTCTCTCTCTCTCTCTCTCTCTCTCTCTTATATATACCCCTCTCTCCCAACACTCCCTATCCCCATATATCACTCTTTTTTTCTCTCTCCCCTTAACTCCCTCTCCCCCCTCTACCACTCTCTCCCTATATCTCTCTCCCTCCATCTATGTTTATCCCTCCTCCCTCTCTCTCTCTCCCCCTCCCTCTCATTATCTCTCTTTCTCTTTCTCTACCCCTCTTNACTCTCACTCTCTCTCCCCCTTTATCAATCTCTTACTCTCTCTCCCACCACTATCCCTCTCTATTACTAAGAACCTACCTCCACTTTGGCTCTAGCTCCATATAACCCTACGCCTCCACCTAAACCTAACCCTTGACCCCCTCTACACCCTATCCCTAAGTACCATATTCCCACAACTCCATGCTAGTTCTATAACCACTACCCTATGCCTTTAACAACTTTAATCCTAAGCCCATAGGTCCTATTTGTCCCTAAGCCCCTATACACCTTTATTCATAAAATTATATGGGCCATATAGAAAAAAAATTATCCATTGCATTAAGAGCACACAAGCACGAGAGGAGGGGGATAGAGAATATTTTATATTAATAGGAACGCATGCGTGTTCCTATTAATAATAACATATGCGCACTTTTGGAACATGTGAAATTTCCTAAAGCGCACGTGTTATTTTTATTTCAATTTGTTTTAGGAACACAGACGTTCATGTATATGTGTTTCTCAAGAACGTGTGCACGTTCTTGAGAACCCACATGCGTTCTTGGAAACGTGCCTACATGGCTTTTTGAGTGATGGTTTGGGTTTATTCGAACCTGTTGCATTAGGAACACATCTGCATTCCTATAAACACGCACACGTTCCTTCAAGTGCATGTTCTTGCTCATCCTATTTCCACTTTATCATCCACCAACTTCGTGCACTTTATAAATATTCATGTATCATTTTATGGAGTAGTTTGTTGATGTTAGTGGTAGCATCATATAGGTATTTTTTCATTAGCATGTGTCTAGCATGTGGAATTCATCAAGAATTTTCTAGTCTTGAGTTTACTTCAGTTAAAAATAATTAATTAAAGTAAAATTGTGTTTATTAGTTAATTGAGTTATTTAAGGAACATGCATAGCATGCAACATGTAATCTAAATCTTAAGTGGGTGTGAGAAGTAATATCAACCATATATCACTTTGGAGATTATAAATAGATTGTAACTCGTAATTATAAAAGCAAGGCTAGGGTGAAGGAGGAAGACACTTTTGTTGAAGGAGTCGACACAGTCGGGACTTGTGTGAGATACACTTGTGAGAGACTTTGAAAGGAAGTCACTTTGATGAGAGATAAAGATCAGAGATAACAAAGAAGGAATTTTTCTAGTGTGAGGAGTGTAGGAGAGACAAAGTTTGTGATTGTGTTAGGTAGAAATCCTTATAGACATTGTTAAAAAAAAGGTTATGAGAATGCAAATGTGTAATGGAAGAGACAAGGATTTACAAGGATGTGTATGGAAAACTCATTGGATACTTCATGTTATAGAAGACAATCTACATGGAGCTTTTCCTAGGGAAAAGTGAAAACATGAAAAGCTAAGATAACCTATATTTCTTGTACTTATGTAACTTCAAGTTTGGAGAAAATATGAAGTGTTCTTGAATGATGTAAAGTTTTAATGGTTGTAATACTCGGATTAGCAAACATAACCTTTGAATTTTTAGTCTCATAGAATGTCTTTGTAAGTCCAGTGAGGCAAGATGGTATCCATGTTGTTGGAGACAAGAAGTAGGCATGTTGGTGAGGATGTGTATATCCTATAACGTGTAACCTTGGATAATATTGTTCTTCATGTGCTCTAGGTGAGCTAATATAATGAACATGAATGTTTCAGTGTATATCACTTGTGGGGGAGTATTCATTAATGGGTATGAGAAGGAGATGTCATGAGAGCCCAACTTGAATTGTATGAAATGATCGATTCACAATAAGTACTCATTATGGGGGTGTTAGAAATATTTTTTTCTTGTTCTGTAGTTGTCATATGAGTCATGACTAGGTTGTTATCTGGTGCAAGTTTAGTATGTGATTTGTACTGAGTTAATGAGATTTTGTGTTGTTGCTAAGAAGAGCATGAGAAAATATTGGGAATTATAACTATTGTGGGGAAGTTCTAGTGAAGCTTTTGTATTTAAAGACAACCTCATGTATCATTACATCTAACTTTGAGAGATGAGGTTTTACTCCATATAAGGGCTTTTACCACTATAACTTTGGTGTTTCATTGTTGTTCTTGTAGTTCTCTTTTTTTTCTTGTTGCTTCATGGTTCAAATATATCCTTACTTTCTCATGCATAATGGGTAATGTGGATTTATTTTTTGCTTGTTTATTCATGGTTGAAAATCATCCCTAATTTCTCACACATTTGATTGAAAGTGTTTCTTCATAAATATTTTTTTTATTCTATTTTATTTGGTGTCGTGCAAACTAGACATTCGAAGAAACTAGTCATTCCATGAGCTTTTGGATTACCATCTGTTGTCCATCTTTTAACCCTGCATTATTGCTAAATTAGCTTCAAAGACTTAATACTTTCCTAAGTAATCTTATTATTTTAATGACCAAATTAGATGTTGTTGACATATGCTTACTTAAATGGATGTTATTTCCTTATTTTCGAGATATATGATGAATGCATTATTGTTTAAGTATTTTTGAGTTAATTGTTGATCCAGATTATTTTCGGCACAAAATGAGAGCGGAGATATGATAAAGAAACACATAGAGATATCGCAGATATCCAATAATATAACATAAATGTATCAGAGATGCAACCATAAACACAGATATACAATAATACATGATTTCTATTAATGAAATAAATGTATAGAGACTGTAAAAATACAGAGTGAAAGACTCGCTAGAATGGTGGAAGCTTATCTCTGAGAAGAGATGTGATGGCTACTCGCATTTGCAAGAAGATGATTACAATGAAGTTCTGAAGGCCTTTTTACAACAAACATGAATGAAAAAAACCCAAGACATCCAAAAACCTAACACTAGGAGATGAAGCGCCAAAAGTCATGTGGGCCTCGCTTGGGTAAGTTAGTACATCAACTTCCCGGGGTCGTAACTTTTGCAGATGATATCCATTTTAGGAATATGATAGCTCGTTGGAAAGGTATCTTAAAGGAGATTCATTTTGGGGGATCTATCATTCCTTTGGAAATCATTCAAAATCTTGATATCGAAAAACCTTCATTTGGGCCCTCAAAATGGCCCTGGAAGTTAAAAACTGCTAAAAATAGTAAATTTCCAAAATTGCCAGAAAACTATTTTGAGCGAGTTGGAAAAGGTGGGTGGAAACCGATATCCACCTGGATCAATCCTCCCTCCTTATGAATAAATGGTATCCATTGCGTTGAGTGCTCGGGGGAGAGGAAAAAGCGTTTGTTGAATCTGAATCTTGGTGAGCTACTTGCCTTACAAGAGACGTCGCATTGCTCGGTCTGTGGAAGGCTATCATGAGCATGTGGCTGGAAGGGTTGGACCTTTTTAACCAGTCTGGATACATGAGATTATTTTGTGTAGAAGGAATCTTTACACTTTGCTACAATCTTGTTGACCTGCTTCTATTGGATAGAAGGTGGGCCGAGGTTGTAGTGGTTGCAGTATCCTTTTGTTCACCTTTTGAACAAATTGTGAAGAATTTGAATTTTGTAGTATGAGATACTACCTTGTGAAACTTTTTAGGTGGAACAGTAGTCAGAACTACCTCTGGTATTTTGTAGAGATGAACCCCCAAAGAAACAATGACACTACGGGGTTGAGACTCATAAACATCATGGTGCTTCCACATATATGGTTTGCCCAAGAGAAAATCGCATACATCCAGTGGGGCAGCATCACTTAATACCTCATCTTTGAAAGGATGGATGTTGTATGAAAATTGACATTGTTGGCTGACACGAAGATCTCTTCCTTAACGAAGACACTCGATGTTGTATGGTTGCGCATGTGGTGTTGTCGACAATGCCAACTGTTTGATACCTTTGCTGAGATGAGGTTCTTCTGGATTCTGGATTACACTTTATCATCCACCAACTTCGTGCACTTTATAAATATTCATGTATCATTTTATGGAGCAGGTTGTTGATGTTAGTGGTAACATCATATAGGTATTTTTGCATTAGCATGTGTCTAGCATGTGGAATTCATCAAGAATTTTCTAGTCTTGAGTTTACTTCAGTTAAAAAGAATTAATTAAAGTAAAATTGTGTTTATTAGTTAATTGAGTTATTTAAGGAACATGCATAGCATGCAACATGTAATCTAAATATTAAGTGGGTGTGAGAAGTAATATCAACCATAGATTACTTTGGAGATTATAAATAGATTGTAACTCGTAATTATAAAAGCAAGGCTAGGGTGAAGGAGGAAGACACTTTTGTTGAAGGATTCGACACAGTCAGGACTTGTGTGAGATACACTTGTGAGAGAATTTGAAAGGAAGTCACTTTGATGAGAGATAAAGGTCAGCGATAACAAAGAAGGAATTTTCTAGTGTGAGGAGTGTAGGAGCAAAGACAAACTTTTTCTTACACTAGAGTTTGAAGATATCACAGGTTGGGTGAAGAGATTTCATCCAAGTATTGATATAGAGAGTGTTGGATCCCAAAGGACCGTGATTTAAGATATTGGATAGGTGGAGAAGGAAATTCATCTATAGGTCATACAGTTCAAGAATAAGAGAGAGCAGAGGTAGCCATACATGGGTTTTATAGGATAGAAGCCAAAGGAAAGGGGTGCGTCATACGAAATTTTGCATACGCGTACATGGGTCTCAGTGGAGACAATGACGTACATACGTAGGTTTGATGAAGGATAGTTGTGTACACCTTAAAAAACATGGTTTTCAGGGGTCGTACGATAGAGCAGACTTAGACAGGTTTGCTTGTAATTTTATTTCTATTAGTGGGTCATTTTCCTTGTTACGGGAGCCATAATTTGACCTTAATAAAATCATATTGGAACAGGTTTTCCCTCCAGGGTTTTTCCAGGGGTAGTTTACCCAAAATATTGGTGTCTTGTGTGTGATATGTTGGTTTCCTAGTTTATGCTTCCGCTACATGTTCAGTTGATTATTCAATTATGCTTTTCGTAGATAAAGAGATTTTATTTTGAGCTAACTGTCGAGTGTTGAGTAGAGGATGAATATCAACATGGTATTAGAACATACCAAGGGTTGAGTTCGAGAGTTAAATTTCAACACATGTGGGAATATAAAGATACATCTTTGAGAGTGGAGTTTTACCATGTATGGAAGTTTTTACGACGATAACTACGATGTCATGTTGTTGTGTCATTAATTCTCTAATTTATTTCTTTATGGGTTGTTTCAGGCATTAGTTATTTACTTCAAAATTTTTACATGGTATCAAAGCTAGCATGGGCCTGATCACTCTCACAAGGGGGGTTTGTGGATTATGTTTGCAAGGCATGCCTTTTCTCATTGAAGTCCCTATCGAGAAGGACATCATTGGAGCATTGTGAAGGAATGATATATAGAGTTGTTGGAGGAAGAATACATGTTTGTGCTAGTTTATGATCATTATGGTGCTTGATCTTTGACATGGTGAGTAGCAACAATTACAAAAAAAAAATGTTGGGAGCTTTACTTGTTGGTTTCATGTGTATTTTAATTTTCTAGAGGCAAAAAAAATGCTTGTATGGAAATCTCAAAGTTCCATGGAATGCATATGAGTAGTTGTTGAGACGAAAGTTGTAAATTGTTGTAGAGAAAGCTGCAACATGGTACATGGTGCATCGTGATTGTTTGCATGGTGTGTGTTTGCAAGTTGCTAGGAGAGCACGAAGTGAACATTATGGTTGCAGTAGTTGAAGAAAGATTGTAGAGAAGCATGTTGGAACTGACTCCCATTGTGATCATTATTATTTTTCTTTCTAAATAGATCTTTTTTGTTGACACTTGTGACAAGTTGATTGCATGATTGTCATATCTAAGAGGGATAGTAATGTGATTGAATACCCAATGGAGAGACAAAGTTTGTGATTGTGTTAGGTAGAAATCCTTATAGACATTGTAAAAAAAAAAGGTTATGAGAATGCAATTGTGTAATGGAAGAGACAAGGATTTAAAAGGATGTGTATGGAAAACTCATTGGATGCTTCATGTTATAGAAGACAATCTACATGGAGCTTTTCCTAGAGAAAAGTGAAAACATGAAAAGCTAAGATAACCTATATTTCTTGTACTTATGTAACTTCACGTTTGGAGAAAATATGAAGTGTTCTTGCATGATGTAAAGTTTTAATGGTTGTAAGACTCGGATTAGCAAACATAACCTTTGAATTTTTAGTCTCATAGAATGTCTCTATAAGTCCAGTGAGGAAAGATGGTATCCATGTTGTTGGAGACAAGAAGTAGGCATGTTGGTGAGGATGTGTATACCTATAACATGTAACCTTGGATAATATTCTTCTTCATGTGATCTAGGTGAGCTAATATAATGAACATGAATGTTTCAGTGTATATCACTTGTGGGGGAGTATTCATTAATGGGTATGAGAAGGAGATGTCATGAGAGCCCAACTTTAATTGTATGAAATGATCGATTCACAATAAGTACTCATTATGGGGGTGTTAGAAATAATTTTTCTTGTTCTATAGTTGTCATATGAGTCATGACTAGGTTGTTATCTTGTGCAAGTTTAGTATGTGATTTGTACTGAGTTAATGAGATTTTGTGTTGTTGCTAAGAGGAGCATGAGAAAATATTGGGAATTATAACTATTGTGGGAAAGTTCTAGTGAATCTTTTGTATTTAAAGACAACCTCATGTATCATTACATCTAACTTTGAGAGATGAGGTTTTACTCCATATGGGGGCTTTTACCATTATAACTTTGGTGTTTCATTGTTGTTCTTGTAGTTCTCTTTTTTTTTCTTGTTGCTTCATGGTTCAAATATATCCTTACTTTCTCATGCATAATGGGTAATGTGGATTTATTTTTTGCTTGTTGCTTCATGGTTGAAAGTCATCCCTAATTTCTCACACATTTGATTGAAAGTGTTTCTTCATAAATATTTTTTTTATTCTATCTTATTTGGTGTCGTGCAAACTAGCCATTCGAAGAAACTAGTCATTCCATGATCTTTTCGATTACCATTTGATGTCCATCTTTTAACCCTGCATTATTGCTAAATTGGATTCAAAGACTTAATACTTTCCTAAGTAATCTTATTATTTTAATGACCAAATTAGATGTTGTTGACATATGCTTACTTAAATGGATGTCATTTCCTTATTTTCGAGATATATGATGAATGCATTATTCTTTAAGTATTTTTGAGTTAATTATTGATCTGGATTATTTTCGACACGAAATGAGAGTGGAGATATAATAAAGAAACGCACAGAGATATCACAGATATCCAATAATATAACATAAATGTATCAGAGATGCAACCATAAACACATATATACAGTAATACACGATTTCTATTAATGAAATAAATGTACAGAGACTGTAAAAATACAGAGTGAAAGACTCGCTAGAATGGTGGAAGCTTATCTCTGAGAAGAGATGTGATGGCTACTCGCATCCACAAGAAGATGATTAAAATGAAGCTCTAAAGGCCTTTTTACAATAAACAGGAATTCCCAAAACCCTAGACATCCAAAAACCTAACCCTAGGAGATGAAGCGCCAAAAGTCATGTGGGCCCCGTTTGGGTGAGTTAGTACATCAACTTCCCGGGGTCATAAATTTTGCATACGATCTCCATTTTAGGCATATGATAGCCCGTTGGAAAGGTATCTTAAAGGAGATTCATTTTGGGGGCTCAATCAGTCCTTTGGATATCATTCAAAATCTTTATCCCGAAAAACCTTCGTTTGGGCCCTCAAAATGGCCCCGGAAGATAAAAACTGCTAAAAATAGTAAATTGCCAGAAAACTGTTTTGAGCCAGTTGGAAAAGGTGGGTGGAAACCAATATCCACCTGGATCAATCCTCCCTCCTTAGGAAGAAATTTTATCCATTGCATTGAGTGTCCGGGGGAGAGGAAAAAGTGTTTGCTGAATCTGAATCTTGGTGAGCTACTTGCCTTACTAGAGATGTCGCATTGCTCGGTTTATGGAAGGCTATCATGAGCATGTGGCTGGAAGGGTTGGACATTTTTAACCAGTCTGGATACATGAGATTATTTTTTGCAGAAGGAATCTTTAAACTTTGCTACAATCTTGTTGACCTGCTTCTGTTGGATAGAAGGTGCTTGGGATGAGGCTACAGTGGTTGCAGTATCCTTTTGTTCACCTTTTGAACAAATTGTGAAGAATTTGAATTTTGTAGTATGAGATACTACCTTGTGGAACGTTTTAGGTGGAACAATAGTCGGAACTACCTCTAATATTTTGTAGAGATGACCCCCCAGAGAAACAATGACACTACGGGGTCGAGACTCATAAACAACATGGTGCTTCCACATATATAGTTTGCCCAAGAGAACATCACATACATCAAGTGGGGAAACATCACATAAGACCTCATCCTTGAAGGGTTGGATGCCGTATGAAAATCGACACTGTTGGATGACACAAAGATCTCTTCCTTGGCGAAGCCACCCGATGTTGTATGGTTGCGGGTGTGGTGTTGTCGACAATCCCAACTGTTTGACAACCTTTGCTGAGATGGGGTTCTTCTAGATTCCGCTATCAACAATAAAATGTAGCAGGTTCCAATTCACCCACATCTGTGAATGAAAAATGCGCTCCCCCTCTTCAGGATTTGTTGGTTCTTCTGGTTGAATTACTGCGGATGCGGCAATAGCAGTGAGGTCTGCATCAATGATCTGTCCCTTACCAGTATTTTTAGAATCAGATTCTAAATCAGGTTCAACTCTTTATCTTTGATCTCGGCCACCAATGATTGTTTTGAGCAACATTCATAGGTGTTGTGCCAAGGGATTTTGTGGAAATCGCACCATTTTCTGGTGTCCTTATTTGTCTTCCCATGACCCTTGTTTTCCTGTGGATTGGACTGGTTTTCAGGAGACTGTTTGTTAGGACTGTATTTGTCATACTTTGGTTATTGTGGATTTGCAAACTCGAACTCCCATTTATTCTGGTGCTTAAATTTCTGCTTGATTTTAACAACATATCGATAAGCAACACCAATTGATGAGAGGTCCAGAAAATCCATTTTAGTTTGGATGTATCTGTGTAGAGCCCCACATTATTTTAGAACCGAATGTCGTTCGGAGTCTTTGATGCCTAGCTTGGTGCGCAAGGTATGGAAGGTATTGGTGAACTCCGTAACTTCTTGGCCCCTCTCTTGCCGAAGTGTGGTCCATCTCATGTACTGGTCCTCATAGTTCCCAACAGGGTAATACTGTTTCTTTACCACATCCACAAAACAATCTCAAGTGGGCTCAGCCCCATATATTCCAGACTCCTCTGTGGAAATTTGCTCCCAATAAGTTTCCCACCAATGTTTGAAATGTGGGAGATATTTAGGGAGTAAGAAGGTGATCTTTTCTCTGTCGAAAAAATTGTGAACAGAGAAATAAACTTCTAGCAGATTTAACCATTTGTTTAGGGCTTCTGCATCTATCTGTCCTTCAAATATAGGAATACCAAAATTAACTTGTACCTTGAAGGGAGAGCTGCCTCCAAAGTGGCCTCTTGATGAAAATGTGTCTGTTGCTATCGGCAAGCATTGAAGGATGTGGGAAAAATTCTCCATCATTTCATCCCTTTGTCACGTGAGAGCTTGCTCAAGCAACATATTGATAGGATCGTCTACTCCATCATTTTTCTTTTCTTACTCTATTGAGGGTTTATTGGGTGTGAAAGAGTGATTTTCCTCAAGAGATAAAAGCTCGATACCCAACTTTCTATACTAGGACCTTGTCAGGGACATGCACTGAAAAAAAAAATGATCAAGAACAGCCTACTCTAATACCACTGATCCAGATTATTTTTGACATGAAATGAGAGCAGAGATATAATAAACAAACGCACAAAGATATCGCAGATATACAATAATATAACATAAATGTATCATAGATGCAACCATAAACACACATATACAGTAATACACGATTTCTATTCGTGAAATAAATGTACAGAGACTATAAAAATACAGAGTGAAAGACTCGCTAGAATGGTGGCAACTTATCTCTGAGAAGAGATGTGACGACTACTCGAATTCATAGGAAGATGATTACAGTGAGGCTCTGAAGG
This sequence comes from Picea engelmannii, assembly GCA_009831015.1. Classification (NCBI taxonomy): domain Eukaryota; kingdom Viridiplantae; phylum Streptophyta; class Pinopsida; order Pinales; family Pinaceae; genus Picea; species Picea engelmannii. The sequence continues at coordinate 526,550 of ML781219.1, read as the reverse complement.
CCTTTTTACAATAAATAGGAATGAAAAAAACCCTAGACATCCAAAAACCTAACCCTAGGAGATGAAGCGCCAAAAGTCATGTGGGCCCCATTTGGGTAAGTTAGTACATCAACTTCCCGGGGTCGTAACTTTTGCATACGATCTTCGTTTTAAGCGTATGATAGCCCGTTGGAAAGGTATCATTGAGGATATTAATTTTGGGGGCTCAATAATTCCTTAGGATATAATTGAGAAGCTCGATCCTAAAAAAACCTTCATTTAGGCCCTCAAAATGGCCCCAGAAGTTAAAAACTGCTAAAAATAGTAAAGTGCCAAAATTGCCAGAAAATTGTTTTGAGCCAGTTGGAAAAGGTGGTTGGCCACTGATATCCACCTGGATCAATTATGTTGATTGAAATTGTATGCACTAATATTGATTTTCAACATGAGAATTATTTCCACATTATGAACCTTGGAGTTCATGGCCTCACACCATAAAGGGAGGTTCGACCCTCGTTAATTACTCTATATTCAACACTCCAAGAGAATCTAAATTAGGGAAAAAGGAGGGAAGGAATATTCTCATCTCCATTTATGAAGATTCATTGGCCCTCCATTATAGTTTAAGGATAATTTTGAGGGAGAATGACACTTAATTCAAGATACACAAATTTGAATCTAGTATAAAGTAAAATGACCATGATTCCAAACTGAGTTTAGATCTCCACAAGTCTTCCACTGATATGTAAATTTTCGTGGATATTCAACTGGAACAGTTTGTCACAACAAATATGATAAATGCAATTGAAATCTACCTATGAAGGTTAAATTCCTTTATATTTCTAGAATATTTAGTTATTGTTTTTCTGCTTATGCATGAAAATAGATAAAATGCATAAAATAGAGAACAATAAAATACAATCACACACCATCCAAAAAATGACACAAATATTTTCTCTAGGAAACCCTTACGAGATAAAATCCAACTAGAAGGTGAGGTTGCTCTGCTCTCTTTTCTCTGGTATGGAAATAATGCAAGTACAAAGAAGAAGACACTCTCTATGGAGTTACCTAAGAAACGTGGTTTGTTAGGTTTCTACAAAACACTAACCTCCTCTTTTATTCTCTCTCATTTCCCACTCCCAGTTTTTTTTCTCAGCTATGGAACAATATACAATAGTATAGAATGGAACCCCTTCTCCTCCTAGTGGCCCAATATTTAACATAGCTCAATAGCCATCTAGGGGTAGGTTTTTAATTTCATCAACCCTCAATTGTGATAGGGTTTTGAACCTTCTAGAATATTCTTGAAATTAAATACGTCGATATCTCCATATGTGTGATTAGAGGGGGCTGACATGGCATCCTCTCGTACCATGGTGGTCAACACAGTAGGTCAACTTGTGGGAGGCATAACTTTTTTGTACGATCTATGATTGATGCACGGTATGCACCGTTGGAAAGGTCTCGGAGTGTAGAACAATTTAAATGGGGTGTGCATAATTTTTGGAAACTAGAACCCAAACAAAATACCATTTAATTCCTCAAAATGGCTCTAGAAGGTTCTATGCCCCAATTTTCCAAACTAGGACCTGCCACTAAAATGACCCTGCAAGTTGATTCCTCCAATTTTTTCCAATCTAAAAGCATCGATATAGATGAAAAACAATATAATGATCCAATCCAGATCATTCACAACTTGGGATGGCTCCAATTGTATGAGACAATTTCCTAGATTGTAGAAAACATTTGAATGAGTAGTGGATAAACTAGGATTTGTCTTAGGGGAACCTAAAAAAAATTGTGTTTAAGGGGGCATGAGATTTCTAATGGGCTAGATGGAAAAAGGAAAAAAAATATTTCATTTGGAACAATATTTGAAAATTTTCAAATAATAGAAGATTAGAGCTTTGTTTCTCTCTATATTTCTATTCATTCACTTGTTATTTTACTTATTTCAATGAGTTGTAGATTACCTCATGAATTTCCTTAATTAATATTGGTTGTATCTTACTTTATGGTTTTATTTTATTTTAATGGCTATAGATTTCTATCACATGGGTTTTTGAAATAGTTTCATATATTTAGAGTGCATGAATGTTGTTATGTATCTATTACTATTGTGATACAACTAGTTTCACTTATTCAAAGGCAACAATGGATATTCTAGGTATTTTGAATTTGAATGGGTTATTGTAGTTCATATTTTCTTCACCTAGTCGTAGTCTGTAGCAATTGGTTATGTTGGTCTTGTCAAATGATGAATTATTGAGTTTCATATCTTTTATAGGATATTAGAGCACATCATAGCAAATATAATACCTTATGGTTGCACATACAATGCATAGAACTTCTAAATATTTATACACATTGATTGATAATTTAAGTGTGTCTTTGGGGTTCCATGACATTAACTATCAGAATACATTGTCCCATCACTCTTTGGTGTTGTTGTTGGGGAGGTGTTAAAACTAAAAAGTGTTTATATTTTTTAGATTAGGGTTATACACTGTAGGGGTAGTCAAGGTTGAAGGTCATCATTCAAACGTGTACTTGTCTCTGCATGTCTTTTTTACTACTTTGTTGTCTTTTTTAGTAATTTTTAGAATGCACACATTGATAATCTAAATATTTCTTATAATAGTTTTTGAAAATTAATGTAAATTAATCATAAAATAGTCAACGTGAAGAGGAGGTAACCTCTCTTTTATTACTTTTTCCCAGGGGTGGGAGTGGGGGGAATAATATAGAAAACTTATTAAGTTTTCTCTACTATTCCTCCTACCCCCACCCTCATATACTAAGTTTTCTCTATTATTCCTCCCACCCCCACCCTCACCCTCATATACTAAGTTTTCTCTATTATTCCTCCCACCCCCACCCCCAACCTCATATACTCATTGCTTTAGTTTTTCATTATCCTGAAGGAATTTAGGCTTAAATGTTTAATTTAATTATTCAGTGTCTCATTTATCTCCCTTATTTACATCAAACCCCTTATTTCTATCAAACCCTATCCATGTCATTATTTTTACTGCCTTGAGCCCAATCTCCAGTATGCATGAATTGTATTGTGTATACTTTCTAAAATTTCAAATGAACAAGAGCATTTTCTTTTGGGAGATAACTAAAGGGGCTTTAGAGCCTATTTTACTTTTATTCCCCCCTATCACTATCCCATAATTTTTTACTCTCACCCCACACCTCCTCTATTCACCCATTCATACATCCTACCTCTTCTCTTATTATCTCTTCTTCATCACTCCTCTTTATTTCCCTTTTTTCACTTTCATGCATTATTCTCCACATTGTCTCACTCCTTTGCCTGTTTTTTACTTCAACTTTATATTATATTTCCTTATATTTTTATCATCCCATATGTCACCCTTATTTTCTATATGCCACGCTTATTGTATTTTATAATTCTTTCCTTTTCCTCTATATCATTCTCTTAATAGGTCGAAAATGACCTTGATCAATAGCAAGGATTACCCTGGATTAGATATCTCGATTAGACCTCACACCATTTAGAGTATCAAACCCATCTGTATTATGACCTAGTAGCCATTACTAGTTTGAAGTTTTATCGATTGTGGCTCTATCCACTGGTGATGGTTTTTAAGCTAAAGAAAGAAATGCAACTAATCTAAAATGAAAATGCATGCATCCAAAAGAAACTAACAACATCCAAAAATAAAACATAGAACCACACATGCTCCTATCAATGACTCAATAAATAGTTCATTGATGAAAAATACAAGAATATAAGTAAATGACTACAAACCTAGAACAATCCAGTATTAAAACAAGCATCTACAACCCATGCTCACAAATTCATACAAACACTTCAAGAGAACATAAATAAAAATGCAACAACTACACATAAGAATAGTTGACAGTGTGAGATACAATCTTATGCAACTCCAATGTTGAGTAAAATCAATAGAATAGTCTATAACTGGTACACACAGAAATTAAAGTTCTCCGGAAAATGGATTGGAAAAAAATGGGTTCTCCTCATTAAATTTCTAACAATAGTACATGAAAGATACAAGAACCAAAATCCCTTTTCCTTAATACAATGACTATATTTATTAAAATTCCTCTTGAATGTTAGCCTTCCACCTTCTTGACTCTTAAACTTTTACTTACAAACTTTTGCCCTTATCCTAAATAGGACAATGCAGAAATACTTACAAAAAAAATGTTCATAAACTACAATTTCCTACATCATGTTCATTTACACCTCGAATTGTCTCATTTAGTGCATGTAAGCCAACATGGCTTTTGACACTAGTTCATCTCATACAATGTAATCAATGAATTGTATACCATAGGTCTCCTTATTTGCTTGGAATTTTCCTATTAGGAGAGTCCATGCCTTGTTTTAAATTTTAATTTCATCCTCTGCCATTTGAGCTTGATCCCTGCATAAAAGAAGTTACAATCTACAATCATGAGGTCTCTTGTTTCTCCTTGCAAAATGTCAATTGATTGCCATATTTCCTTTCATATAAAAAATTCCTTTCAATGGTGTTAGATGTGCTTCAATAGATTTATGCAACCTTCCACTCTTCCATATGTGTGCTACAGATCTTCATTACTTGTTATATGATCAATGTTCATGTGTTGGTACTTCATCCTTTTCTGTAGACAAAAATTGAAAAATCATTGTTCTGTACTGGTGAGTCCTCCTCATCATGATTTCTAGCATTTGTTTTTTTGTTGTCCACTCATTCATACATTATGTCTTTAGATTAAAATGTATAATCCTATTTAGTATTAGTACTTGAATGTCATTTACTGTAAAATACATGAGTTACAAAACTTCAAGTTATACTTTAGAAAAAATCATTTAGCATAAAAAATTCAATTGAAAACTTAATGAGTTAGATTCTACTTACTTGAACATATCTAGATTACGGGTCTTTCTTTTGGTTAGGGTTAGGAAGAGCAGGTTTCATGGCTACACCAGTTTTTCAAATTTTTTAGGCGAGAATGCCTAGAGGAGGGCAGGAATGGACCTCTGCACATTTTCGGAAGGGTACTACTATCGCTGGTATGGAGGACTCGGTTTTGATTTTCCTTTGCTTAGCTAGATAATATTTAGAACTTTTTGTCTAGTTTAGCGGATTTTACCTCTCATTTTTCTCATTTTAAGTTTGCCTTAAAAAACCTCCAACTAGTTTTATCGGTTTTTATCTCACCGTTTTCACATATGTCCTCTTGGGTCTATCAAACATTAACCGGAGCTTACAGGCATTAGATATGATTTTTTCGTTGAGTGTTTCTATCTTTTCGAAGCCTCTCTTCACTGGCTTTCAGTGATCTCGAACCCTTCATGGAGTGCCACATCACTCCCTCTTCTAGTATTTATTTATCTCTTTTTAAGGTTATTTAAGGTTTTTTGTTTTTTATTATGGATGTTGAGGTCAGCCATCTCTCGGGAGTCGAAGAAAGGGATCCTTGGGATCACCCTATATTCATTTCTACGGTGGATTCTCTATGTAATAACCGAGGTAATAACTCCACATTTAATTCAACCACTTTCATTCCACCAACCTTGCATCTGATTACAATCCCTCCTCCTATCACTATTCAGTCTAGTATTACTTAGCAGGTTGCTTCATGCATTCTGACTCACAAGGAGGCTCTGCAATTACGAGGGTGAAGTTGGTCTAGCTCAGAAGGTATGTGGTCTTGGAAACTTTGTTGAAGGTTCAATGGTTTGTTTTGAAGGGGCTGTGAAACAAGATAGGGAAACCTTGGAGGAACCTGTTAGAGGTTTTGTGGGGAAGAGACAACCTACGAATTTAGTTACGAGGGTGTGGAAGCCCAAAAGAAAGAAGCGTTCTTTGGTTTTGGGAATGGATATTGGGCTCAAATATTCGTGCTCCCTCGCCATGTGTGTGATGGTAGGTAGACTTGCCTATCACTTATTCTGCAAAATCTCAGTATCGGAGTGGATGAAGGTCACTTGGGAACCCATTATGGGTTACTCACCGATGCTCCTTATGCTACCTAGGGGTTGGTTTGGTTTTGTTTTAAATCTCCTGAATATTCTACAAAGATTCTGGAAAATATCTGGGTTTTTGAAGGAGACGGTCTTATTCTAAAGCGATGGAGACTAAAATTTGATATGGATACTGAATATTTTAGCTTTCAGAACCTTTGGGTATTTCTACCAGGTCTGCCTTTACAGCTGTGGAATCCTAAAGCCTTGGAGGCTATTGGAAATGTTTTGGGGCGTTTCATAAAGACTAATGAGGAGGCTCTTCTTTCGAGTGACAAACGTATGGCCAAAATTCTTGTGGAGGTTGATGTGCACAGTGGTCTTCTGGATACTCTGGTCAGTTGATACCTCAAAGGTTATACTACCTTGGGGTTTCTTTTCACTGCTCGCATTGTCGACAAATTGGTCACCTAAAAAAGGAGTGCAGACTCCCTTTTGGAGTTTATACCGACGCGTCCCTTTCAGATGATACAATTACAAATGGATATTCCCCGGAGGTGGAGACACTGGAGTGGGGTAACTACCCGGGAGCTTGGGATTTGGACTTCTCACCAACTACAAATTCTACCTTTATGGGTAAGTTAGGTCACTATGTTCCTTCTCTCTATTGTTCTTTGACTGCATGGGAAAGAGATCACGTCAATTCCTTCGTTTCTACGGTTTCAAATGAAAATGGGGTGGTTGATACATCTAAGAAGCGGGTCAACGAGCCTGAGGTAACCATTAATCTCACTGAGTTGGGTGTTTCTCCTTTGTTTTCTATTTTTGATGAGTGTCTAACTTACCCTCCTTTGGTTGATTCTCCGCATTTTAGCAACCTTGTTCAAACGAACCTTTTTTTGTCGGAAGGTTCACCTCTTCTCCCGGGATATGGGGACCCTAAAGTAAGTGATCACTCATTGGACAATATGCTCACTGATATAGTCCCTTCATATAGGGAGGTAAACAATCTAGTTACTATCCCGACGTTTCTTAGGAAAAATGAGGTGGCAGTTGGGGAACCTAGTACTCTGGAACCTGATCCTTTAGCTTTAGAGGCCAATAATGGAAAGTCACTTGCTTGGTCCCGAGGTTTAGGTATTGAACTATCTCCTGTAAAGAATAGAAGTGCTCGCAAAAAATTGGGGTCCACACCATCCATCCCGTCGACTTCTTCTATTTCCACTATTGACCAGGGGGCGCTTAGAGGCATCAAAGCCCTCGCCAGGACCAAGTCATGATCATTCTCTCCCTAAACATTAGAGGGGTAGGAGGACCCCTTAAATTGGCCTCATTGCGTAGAATCCTTTCAGAGACTAGTCCCCATATTATTTTTCTTCAAGAGACATTGACCAGCGATGTAAAGGCAAGGGATTTTATGTTTGCACTAAAGCCAAATTGGATGTCCTATGTTGTGAGTTCAATTGGAACTTCAGGAGGCCTGCTAGTATCTTGGGATCCCCATTTTGTTTTTTTCTCTCTTGTTCTTACATGTTGCGGAATTGTTTTGACAGGTTCCAGTTTGGCTGATAAGAGGAGAATTTCTCTTCTAAATGTCTATGGTCCTTGCAAGGATCGTAAGGCATTCTAGAAAAAAATTGAAAATAAGGGACTACTAGTTCACACTGATTTAATTTTGGCAGGGGATTTAAACTTTACATTAAACACTAATGAGATTTTGGGTATGGCAGCTATGTTATATCCTTTGGCTCAATTTTTTAAATATGTCTTTGAAAACACACCACTGGTGGACGTGACTTCAACAGATTTGGTTCCGACGTGGCGCAAAAGAAGGAATGGGGAATCAAGCATATCAAAAAGACTCGACAGATTCTATGTGGCTAAGGACTTGATTGGTCCAGAGACGAGGTACAGATCATGGGTATAAGCTACCTTCATTTCCAACCATGATCCTATTTATCTACAACTTGATATTGGTATTCCAAAGACTGTGAATCCATATAAGTTTAAACCGGTCTGGTTAAGAGATGAAACCTTTACAAATTTAACAAAATATGTCTGGCTAGATAAATGATTTGAGTTAATCGAAGGGGCACAAAGAAGGCTTGTTGAAAAACTATCTCTATTAAAACGACGGGCCAAGTCTTGGTCTAAGGCAAAACAGAAAAGGCATAAGGAATTATTAACAAAAGTGGAAGGTGAATTGGAAGGGCTATACCACCAAAAATTAAATGGAACGTTTACTGTGGACTTAGATTTACAATGCAAGTGTTTGGAGGAACTACGCAAAAATCTCTTACTGGATGAAGAAGAAAGATGGAGGCAGAAAATTAGGGCCACTTGGATAAAGAGTGGTAACAAAAATACCAATTTTTTTCATAGATTTGCCAACTATAGAAGGAATAAGAAATTTCTATGGGAAATCACTGATGAAGATGGTGGTATACACATGGGCCAGGATGCTATTAAAAAATAAGTCGTCACTCATTTTAGATCTTTTTTTAATTAAGAGGGGTAGTCAAACTTGCGGGCACAACTGGAGACAATCAGTCTTTATCCAAAGATTGTAATGGAGGAAGAAGTCTCAAATTTATAACAGGCTGTAACATTGGAGAAATTATCAATTGTTCTAAAAGGTTTCACAAAAGATAAGAGTCACGACCCCGATGGGTGGACAGTTGAATTTTTCCTATACTTCTTTGATTTGGTTGGTCCAAAATTACTTGCAATGGTTGAGGATACTAGATGTAGAGGAGAAGTTTGTCGGCTTATCAATTCCACGTTTCTTGCACTAATTCCAAAATCTGATCGGCCATTATCTTTTTTCGATTATCACCCAATCGCGCATTGTAATTTATGTTATAAGATTGTAACATATATAATTGCAAGGAGGATAAGACCCGTTCTCTCATGATCTTTGTTTGAGGAACAATTGGGTTTTCTCAAGGGGTGTCAGATTCTGGACGCCATAGGTACAACGCAGGAGTTCCTACACATCATCAAAACAAAAAGATTGTAGGCTATTATTTTGAAGCTAGACCTTAAAAAAGCATATGATTGTATGGATTGGGATTATCTAAGATTGATGTTTCTTTAGTGTGGTTTTGGTCATCATATAACCAAATGGATTATGGGTTGTGTGACATCAGCATCTCTGGCCATTCTGATTAATGGAGAGGCTAAAAATTTGATCAACATTGGGAGAGGATTACGTTACGGGTGTCCTCTATCTCCTCTTCTATTTATATTGGTGATGGAAGGTTTGAGTATCTCCCTAAAAAAGAGTTATACGGATGGACAATTTTCGGGTATAAAAGTCTCTCGAAGAATTCTCCATCTCCTATTTGTGGACGATGTGATTATAATGTCCAATGCATCCATCAATGAATGGCAAGAAATACATAATCTTTTATATGGTTTTTGTGGTGCTTCCAGTTTGGAGATAAATGTAAACAAGTCTACATTCCATCATTTCGGTGTTCAATGAGATTTTTTAAATCATTTGACAACACTGTTTCATTTTGGTATAATGAGTTTGTCAGTGGGTTTTAAATACTTCAGTTATTTTTTAAAAATTGACAGTTATAAGGTGGCTCACTGGCAGTGGCCTCTGAAGAAATATGAACAAAGAATTTATCATTGGTGTAATCGCTTCCTAACTTTCGGAGGCAGATATATTTTGATTAAAGTTGTGTTGGAAAACCAACCAGTTTACTGGTTGGCTTTAGCACATATTCAAGTTACAATATTGAACCGGATTCGCATGATGACTTTCTCCTATCTGTGGTCCATAGAAAATTATAATCTTTGTATCATTTGTGTAAGTGGGAAACATTAGCGAGGCCAAAAAAATTTGGCGGTTGGGGGATAAGAAACATTTTTTGTTTCTCGCGTGCCTTAGCTACAAAATATTTATGGCGAGGACCGATGCATCCTGGGATTTGGAAGAGGGTCCTAAAAGATAAGTATCTTCCTCATATATGAGTGATAAATTGGTTGCACACTGTTGATCCTTCATCTCTTACTGGCTCACAAAATTGGAAGAATCTGTTAAATGCTTTGCTATTACTTGTTCATTGGCTGGCTTGGAAACCGGGGGTGGGGGTTTCCATTATGACGGGTAAGGATGAAATCTTTGTTGGCAAATATTGAACAAGCAACGAATGTGCGTTGATGGTTGTTGTCATTAATGGCAACAGTGGAGACAACAGAATAAGAAGGATAAAACCCCTTGGGGATTCAGACGTAAAAGCTCAGGAGGAACAGCATTGAAGAAAACGCGCGCAGCAAGAGCTTACAGAGAAGAAGGAAGACAAAGATCCAGTGACCGTTGGATTCCATTCAAATTTCTCGAAAGGTCGACAACCGTCAGATCTGCAGAAGTTGCGAGGGAGATAAGTCATCGGAGATTCAGGGATCGGGACCTTGAAATGTCCAATTCACTTGACATCGAAAACCCCGAAATCGCGATATGCGATTTCGCGATTTGATCGCAGTCGTCGAGCTAGAAGTGATCTGGACCGTTGAATCTCTGCATGGAGTGCGAGTACACTTATGGTTGTGGAGATGACTCAGTGACCGTTAGATTCAAGCATAAGACCCGATCATCGTCGGATCAAAGATAACCTGCACGCCCTTTAAAGTACAAGGAGAAGTGGGAGTAATCGCGATGTGCAAAATCGCGAGATCTAATCTGAGTCGTCGAGCTAGAAGTGATCTGGACCGTTGAATCTCTACATGGAGTATCGGGGATCGGGGATCGGGACTTTGAAATGTCAAAATCTCTTGACAACGAGAAACCCGAAATCGCGATATGTGATTTTGCGATAGAATCACAACCGTTGGATAAGAAGTGATTTGGACCGATGATCACAGCCCGTATTGGATTATCGGGGATCGGGATTTCATTATGCAAAGAACACAATGCAACGAAAACTTCGATTTCGCGATATGCGAAATCGCGATTGAATCCAGACCGTCAAATCCAGAAACGATCAGGACCGTTGATCTGACCTCTCATCGGAGTTCCGGGGATCACGATTTGAAAGTGACAAGAACTTGCAACATTAGAAATGCCGAAATCGCGATACGAGATATCGCGATATAATCGTAACCGTTGAGACAAGATCGCACCCGGACCGTTGATCAATCCAACGGTGCGGATAAACCTTGATTGTGATCGGAGGGTTACAGTTCTTTCTTGCAGTTAATTCCTCTGTTACGAATAAGTTAAGCGAAACGGACTCGTGATTGTAAATGTGTTAATGTTTCAGTTACAGGGACAGTTGTCGTTGTTCTTGCCGAGGTAGATGGGAAGTGGAATCGTCAAGGCAGGGTGTATAAAAGAAAATGAGTGACATTGTATGTGGTTGGTCGTTCTAAATGGAAAAAGAATGAAATAATAAGAAAGGAGAAAGGAGAAGGCGTTGAGGAAGAATTTTAATTGATGTACAGAATGAAATGAAATGTATATCAGAAACAGAGCAAATGACAGGCAGAGAAGAAGAAGAACAGAATGACAAAAGAACGTGATGCAGAGCAGACCTGTTGAGGAAGAGAAGAATTGCAGAACAATAAGCAG
>ML781219.1:488618-509594 GCA_009831015.1 Picea engelmannii | reverse complement strand
GTACAATGAAATATATAGCACTAAAGGTCCTTTCCAGCTCACAATTTCGAACTCCAACCCATTTCCCAAAATAGAAACAGTTACAAATAGAACATGACATGTTTTAACTGATCTCATATTTTTTAGGAGAAAAAGCAGGCTTCAACACACCAACTATAATTCTCAAATCGTAATAGTTGTGTAAAATGTGAGAACGGTTTTTGTAGATAAGCTCGTTCTTAAGAAAAATCTCTCTCAGTTTCTTGAAATTCATCTCCAACTAGCCGGAATATGTGTCACAAAAACATGTCTCGAACAAGAAACCATGAAATTGAAAAATACGGCTCAAATATTCCATCGAATATCCCAATCCGTGACACTTGTGTAAAAAATAAACAAGCTTAATGTTCTTGGGTCCGTGCTTGACAATAACCTCCTTTGAATTTTAAAAATTCATTCTGGTTCACCCGAAAATTGTCCTGTAAATCTGCTTTTCTCCTCAACTGCTGCAGAAACTGACTGCTACATTCTCTTTGAAATGCCACTAGTGCTTTTTTCAAATATAATTTTATTTATCCATATTCTCCTTAAATATTTGGGAATAATATATTTGAATAAAAATAATTTCCAAATATTTTTTTATCCTGTAAAAATAAATTTTCATATTTTAATTCATGCCCATGGTTTTGAAAAGCCATTTATTGTTTGCTTCCTGTGGTTTTGAAAACCATGTCTTGGAAACCATCTTGGTAAACTATGAAAATATCCCTTTATATTCCCCTTTTACTTATGTAAAAACTTTGGATAAACAATTATCCAAATCTTTAGTCCACGTACATTTTCCCATTCAAAAACATTTATTTCTCTGTTGTAAAATTTAATTTTCACCTCTGAGCTTGTGGAGAGTGGTTTTAATCCACACCACTCCCTCTCCTGAAATGTGTCATGTAATAACATGTGCCCCAACGCAAAACAAGGTGGTTTGGGTTTCGAGACCACTTTAAAAAATTAACCCCCGTTCACTTTCAATCCCGAAATGGATATGCGCCCTCCATCCACCCTTTGACTTTTCAATATTAAAAATTGACATTCGTGCCCATGCCTTGACGTGAGGTCATGAATTAAATCTTGGATTAAATATTAATATAAATATTTTAATATAAAAATATTTCTATTAATAATAATAAACCTTTTTCCATTTTTCTAAGGAATTTGGGCATATGAGGCTCATCACATGACTTTGTGGATAGGATAAGGGAGCTTAAGCTTAATAAAAGGAATATTTTTTAATTTTCAATGGAAATATGATAATAAGGGTAAAAATGAATGAAATGATGGGACCGAGGAATTTAGATGAGCATTAAGGCTAGATATAGGTTTGGGATATTTGTCAATTTTGACTCATGGAGGACATGACCTTATTTGGATGATTACTTGAGTGAAGGATTTAGGTGATGGGAGCTTGACGGAGCTGGTGAAAAAGTTTTAAAATCTGAGTGGAAAGCTAGCACAAGGACAAGATGCTTTGGAAAATTAATACAAATTAGCATGTGATAACATTGGCCCTAAGGGGGATGTTATCCTCCCAATGAGGTAGCAAATAAATCATATACCTAGTGCTTGATCCATTGGGATGCTCCCAAAACATGTGTGTATCTTGTTGTGACCTGTCACCAGTATCCACTGAAAACCCAAGTCTGTACGTTGCTCTCAACTGAAAACTGAACGCTAAATACACCACTATAATTTGAATGTACACACTGTTGAAAACCCAAACTGAAAGTTGCTTGAACAACAAGATTATTTTCACACTCCTATCTACTCAAAAACTGTTGAAATGAATACTCAATTAAGTGATGCTAAACTGCCAATGCAGCCAATCAAGCAATTGGCTTCCCGATTGTCCTCTGCTCACATTTTTCTTAAGTAGGCAGACAAATGTAAAATATGACAGCTGAAAACAAATTTTGAATCCAAAATCTGAGCTTATGAATGAAACAAATTCCCCCTTCACTGATGAATGTAATAGAATGGCCATAGGATCTTGAAAACCATGAAAAATCATTTATTCTTGATGAACAAAAACATAGAGATAAGCCTCATTCATAAGTGTTTGTTGTTCTTGCTCTATTTCTTTAGTTCTGAGAACATTTTCAAAGGAAATGGAAACAATAGGTTTGTCTACTCTTCCATGCATATCAACAAAAACATTCATACAATCTTGAACATCTTCAAATATGACAACCATATTATGTGCATCAAGGCTATCCTCTTGTTCATCAAACAACTCTGATTTGGTTTTATTAACCTTTAGGAAATTTGCTTGAGGACTGTCATTTTGACTTTCAAATGAATGAAGGGAAATAATTTATTGCTCACAATCTTCTTGCAAATGTGAAAATATAACAACATGAACTATTTCACAGTCTAGAGTTCCCATGGATGCATTTTCAAAATTATGATTTCAAAATAATCAAATAAAACAACAGCCTCTTCATTATCTTTCTGTATTTCTGATTGAAAAGTGGCATACATTGTTTTGTTTATTTCCTGAAACTCTATGTCATTTGTTGGTTCACTGCTTGAGGTCTCCATAGATGTATTTTCATAACCCTGATCCATGTCTAGGCCACTTAGAATTTTAACAACCACATCGTTCACAGGGGAAGAAAGACAACTTTGAAACACTTTGTCTTGCTGGAAATCTTGTTGAATATCTTCATCAAGTTCAAGAGAAGGAAAATGACTTTTAACAACAATTTCTTGATCAACTTCATCTTCAGACAAAGGAGGGGCTACTATTTCTTGTTGGCATGAATATTCATAAAGGACTTCTATGATTTCATCATTCATACACTCTTCATTACCAAAAACATTTTCAAGGTATTTAATGAAATGTTCACAAAATTCACAACAATCTTCAAACACCAAGAATGAAGGATTAGATTCTCCATAATGCTTAAAGAATGTTATGTGGAAATCCTTAAGAGAGTATAAGCTACCTGGTTTTAAACCTTCATACCATAATCTTGCTTTCCCCTCTAGAGTAGCCATAAACATTTTCATCAAACAATACTCATGAAATTCAACCCCCAGCTTACATATGTGCATGTGAAATCTAATCAAGTGCAAGGCAACATCATTTCCTTTCACATCTTTGAATTTAGGCAAATATTTTTTCCAATCTATGTGAGGAATACGATTTGGAAAGCTAGGAATATGAGAGCGATTCATTGGAGCATACCTTGCAGATCTGTGATCCATCTTGAAGCAGTGGATTTATCAATAAAATCTTTAGGCTACTGAGTCCTTGGACAGTGGAGCCGCCATGAAAATTTTGAATTCTAGATTCTAGAAAATGGAGTCATCAGGTGAATCATGTACAACCTTTCTGTGTCTGAATAATTTTCACCAACAGTACTCAGATATGAACTTTGTCATTTATCCCAGGGAAGATTTCACCTTTTCTCCCCAACAACGACACCAAAATGTTATCACTCAGTAATTTCTTTGGGATGCATCAAAGAAATGTCAAGGTAACCTAGAAGCCAACTTTAGGTTGGATTCTGACCCTTCCAACCAGAGAGGGCTCTCTCAAACATGTAAAGACTGAAAATAATCAAAAAGATTTGGCAATGAGCACACAGAGGTTAGATTCTGCAGTAGGACAGGTTTGTTAAGGTTTTTAAAAGTTTTGGTAGGACAAACAAGAGGAAGAAAATCTTACAGTAGAGAAATAAATGTTTTTATGAGTGAACTATGAAGTTTTTATGATAAATGTTTCTTCCTCTATGAATTAAATTTTACAGTAGAGAAATAAATGTTTTTGAATGGGAAAATGTACGTGGACTAAAGATTTGGATAATTGTTTATCCGAAGTTTTTACAGAAGTAAAAGGGGAATATCAAGGGATATTTTCATAGTTCACTCATAAGAATTTCATAGAGGAAGAATTTCATAGAGGAAGAATTTATGAGTGAATATGACTTTGAAATTAAGCATATAAAAGGTAAAGAAAATCAAGTAGTTGATGCACTTAACAGGAGACCTCATGAAGTGCATGTGGAAGTCATCAACATGTACATGACAGATTTGAAAGATCAAATTATTGCAACAACAAATTTAGATCAACACTATGTAAAAAAAAAAAAAACATTACATCAAGGTAATTTTCAGCAGAAATTTAATTTTTATGAGTTGAAAGAAGATGAAATTCTCATGTACAGGGGAAAAGTATATGTGTCAAATTCCAATGAGTTGAAAAATCAAATTCTGAAGGAAATGCACAATGTGCCATATGTCGGGCACCTAAGATATCAGAAGGAAATTGTAGTTGTGAGAAGCCAATGTTTTTGGCCATGCATGAAGAAAGAAGTGGCTAATTGCATAACCAGATGTATAGAATGCCAAAAGATGAAGACCAAGCATAGACATCCAACATGTTTTCTACAACCATTGTCCATCCCAGAATGGAAGTGGGAAGTTTTCACGATCGATTTTATTACTAATCTTCCCATAACAGTGAAGAAACATGATTTCATCATGGTGGTGGTGGATAAATTGACTAAAGAAATAAATTTTATTCGAGTAAATACTACACACAAGGAAAAAAATATCGCAAAACTTTATATGAAGGAAGTTGCTAAGTTACATGGAGTGCCTAAGGAAATAGTTTCAGATAAATATTCCAAGTTCACATGCAATTTTTGGAAGGGTTTGTTCAAAATATTTGGAAAAAATCTAAATATCAGTACAATGTATCATCCAGAGTTAGATGGGAAAACATAAAGGACCAACATGATAATTGAGGACATGCTTAGAATGTATGTGATGGATCAACCATCAAAGTGGGAAGATTATATTCATTTAGTTGAATTTTCTTACAACAATAGGTATCAGGCCTCATTGAAAGTGAGTACATTTGAAGCATTGCATGGTAGAAAATGTAACACTCCGGTGAGTTGGGATAATATAGTAGACATAGTAGTTGTTGGGCCATATTTTTTGAAGGAAATGGAAGAGAAGATGACAAGGATAAAGAAGAATTTAAAGGATTCCCAGGATAGGAAAAAACATTATGCAGACAAGAATAGAGATTTTAGAGATTTTAAAGTGGGAGAACATTTGTTTTGAAAGTGAAGGCAAAGAGAAGTGCGCTAAGATTAGGAAGTTACCCGAAGTTGGCAACAAGATATTGTGGACCTTTTGAAATATTAGAAAATATAGGGCCAGTTGCATACATGCTAGCATTGTCTGCATCCATGAGAGTGCATAATGTATTTCATGTATCATCATTAAAGAAGTATGTACCTGATACTAACCACATAATTGATTCAAATGTGATCCAGGTGGAGCACAAAGTGGATTACCGGGTGGAACCAATACACATCCTAGACCGGAAAGTCAAAGCGCTCTTGAAAAAAACCATAGGGATGGTAAAGGTTCAATGGACCTGCTACAGTCCTGAAAATGCTACATGGTAGCATGAAGAAAACATGCAGGCATAGTACCCACAAATTTTTTACAATTTTGAAGAAGGAAGAATGCAATGCTCCATTTTGGAAAGCTAGAGTTTCAGAACCACATCTCAGAGTCCTAGCCAATTGCTTTGTGGACCTTGATAAACGAATGGCTCATTCCTTGGATTAGCCTTGATAAACAGATGGTAGATCCATTTATGTGAACCCTAATAAAAGAATGGTGCATTCCTTGGGTCGATGAGTGGAGAGGAACAAGAGATTGATTGTTGGAGCTGTTAAATTTCATAATTTTATTTCTATGTGTTGTGATACACACACACACACACATCGACATAGAGCACACCAAGGACGACACACAATTGTAGGGGAGGGGGAATGTTACATCCCCATTATAATCCCCAGTTTAATTAATGTTTATGTGGATATAATATGTGGCTACAACCAAGTGATGTAATGTGTGAATTGTATCTCTAAGTTTTAATAATAAAATGTGATGCCAACTGCTAAAGGGACATGGAAAAAAGATGGGAGCTGAATTAATCCACAAGAGAGGGGAGTGTCTAGGATAATGGCCAAGAGGGGTTAAAGGGGGAATTACCCATGTATATTAATTTAACACATTTTTTCCTAAAATTTCTTATTGTATATGAACCTTCTGATTTCTGATCGAGTGTTCCCAAATCCAATCTTTGAATACATGTAAGAGGGTGGGTGTGAGTGGTCACATCCTTCTGATTGAGTGTTCCCAAATCCAATCATTGAATGCATGTAAGAGGGTGGATGCGAGTGGTCACATCCTGTAGTTATTGAGCACATGGAGGGTTGAGTAAAATCATCTCGGGGAAGAGTGTGAGTCAAGAAAGGTAAGCCACAAGAGAGGAAATTTGTATGGGTTAGAACAATAAGCTTTTATTTAGTCAAATTTTGTGCATGGGAAAAAGGAAGAGAAAGCAAGAAAGAGAGCTTGGAGCTGGTAGAGCCATGGAGGGTGAACTATGGAGTGTATTTAGAGTGTAAATAGAGAGAAATGGAGCTAGAGAACTGAAGAGATAGGTTGTCAGTCCTAAAGAGTGAACTCATGTGTGAGTTGCACTAAAACAACAAGTGTTGTTGTTGGTTTGTTGATAGTTTTCCTAAAAGCAAGTTCCCTTGAGTTCTCAGCTAAGAGATTCCTAGCTACCTGTGCTAGAGATACCCTGATAAACGAATGGCACATTCCTTGGGTTATCCCTGATAAACAGATGGTACATCCCTTGGGTTATCTCTGATAAAGGAATGGTGCATTCCTTGGGGTGAGAAAGTCAAGGGGAAGAGATTTGGTGGAAAAATTGGGATAGTTGTAGGAGAATATCAGTTGGGTTCTGAGTTTAATGAGTTGTGAGTGGAATGTGAGAGACGACCCTCTTTTGTATATTAATAGCCTCATCTCAGGGGTGACTAGTTGTTGATATTTGGAACAATCAATCTATGGTTGGTTGGAACGTCCATCCAAAGCAATTGGTTGCACAATTCTATGTTAAAGATAAGTGTTTTATCTTGTACTGAGTTATTTACATGTGTTATTGTTGTGCATGAACTCTACGTAAATGAGAATTACTTATATGTTGTTGTAATCAGTGGTTTAGTTGCATTTCATGTTGATTATTAGCATGCTTTAAATGCATCATTTTAATGGTTATAGACAATAGTTAAATCTGTTTTAAATTTGTTGTTGTAAGTTGTAGGAAAATGGATAACATTAAAAGAATTACTTAGTTAGCATAAGTTTCATTTTTAATGTGTATTTTGCACCGTAACGTCCCTCGGTTGAGTTGGGAACGTTACATTATGGTATCAGAGCTGTAAAAAGAGAGAGTTTTTTGTGGTGTGGCCCAGCCTTGGTGGTTGGGTATGTTACAAAGTGGTATCAAATAAATTTTGTTGAGCTATTGGTAATGGGGACATTATAATTCTCTTACATACTTTAAATGAGAGGGTGATATTGTGATGCAAAGAAATCATAAAAAGAAGGAGAAAAAAATTATTGAACCCTAGTCACATATGGGGAAGATTTTAGCAAATGTGGAGAGGCTGAAGATTGATCTCAGGAATCATGAGTATTCATCACTCCAAGATCTGCATCATCGAGGGTTCAACTTGACACCAAGGAACTATTGAATTCCTAAGATTGATATGAGGAAATTTGATGGTAAAGATCCTATAACTTGAATATTCTAGATGAAACAATTCTTTGATCGGCACCAAGTGCCAACTTTACCAAAGGTAACTCTTGCTTCCTTATATTCAGAACCTAATCAATTTGTTTGGTACCGATGACTTTGTGATTAAAAAAAGGATTATGTTGTTTCTTGGTCCATTTTTATGGATGAATTGACAATACATTATAGGGATATTAAGAGAAACACCCTCTTTAGTCAATTGATAAATATTTGGCAAAGAGATCCAATTATAGAGCATATTCAACAATTACAACAATTGAATCTCATGGTAAAGAACATTCCAAGCGATAATTTGTCAAATCTCTTTATGGGAAATTTATAGTTGAGAATTCAACATGGGGTGCATCTCTTTGAACCTAAATCCCTGTAGGAACATGCTTTCAATGTGGAAAATAAACTAGAACATTAAAATATGAATACTATAAGGGTGGCCACTACCAACTATAGAGAAAAACATGTTCCCTCTCCAAACCTCACTCGACCTACAAGTTTTAAAACTCAACAAATGGATGAAATAAGAGAAAAGGGAGTATGTTTCAATTGTGAAAATAAGTATATAAAAGGGCATAAATTCAATGAGAGGAAATTATTCTACATATATTGTGAAGAGGAAGAAGATAAAAAAATCAGAACCATCACAAGATCTAGAATTGGAAGAGACTAGTCCAACAATATCTTGTCATGCATTGGCTAGCATCAACACTCCTACAACTCTCAAGATAAAAGGATATATCAAAAAGAAAAATATAACAATGTTGATTGATTATGGTAGACCCATGAATTCCTTAATTACAAATTAACCTTTTGTGCTAGACACCAACAACCCTCCATTTTCTTGTAAATTACTTGCAAAGCCCTCTCCAAGAAAATTTATCCCCTTTTTCTTTTCCTTTGAAATATTTTTTACTTGAGTTCTTTAACGACCTATCTCCCACTCTAAGCATCTCATCTCTTTTTGGGTTTAGTCGAGATTGTAATTTTGTATTTTTACTTAGAAAATTTTTGGGTTATCTGAGTTTCTTTAAAAGAAAATTGAGTTTGACTTTCAATGAAGTTAGTGCAAACTCCTCCAGTGTACATCGGAGGAGTTACCACAAACTCCTTTTTTGTACACCAGAGGAGTTCCCTCCAATTTCTCTGGTAACCATTGACGAGCTTCCTTCTTTTCCCATGAAAAGTTTGCTTCCATTGCACGACTTTATTCCAATTCCTTCGGTTTGACCAGAGGAGTTTTCATAAAATCCTCTGGTCAAACCGGAGGAGTTACTATTTTGTCCTCCTATGATAACCGCCACACTTTGTACCAATTCCTCTGGTATACACCAGATGAATTCCCATGAATCCTTCCGATGTATACTAGATGACTTCTCACCAACTTTGTCAATTCTTCCTCCCAACATCATATAACATTTATTGTGTTCAACGCCTAAAGTTATAAAACCGTGCTCACTCTCCCTTCTCTGTCATTGTGACCAAGCACCCAAGATAAAAAGGAGACACCAACCAAAAAAAGGATGATCCCAAAAAATTTCTTGATCTCTTTCCATTATCACTTCCATGTGTCGGTGAATTTCCAGGTAAGACCTAATCTAACCATGCCTCTTTTCTTTCACTGGTGAATCATTCTAGGGTTAGTTTTTTATTTTTTCCTTTTAGCTTAATTTTTTTCCATTTCAGACCCGGGTCTCCCAGGTTCTTCGTGGAAACGACCCTCCACTTCTACCCATGCCATATCCTCCCCTTACCCTTGGTATATTTAACCACATCGATTAAACTTCTGGACAATTCTGCATGTTACCTGACCTCAGTCTTTCTCTAATCAACCACGCCAAGGCCCATTCTTTGACAACCATGATCAAAATCCTCCACCATAAACCATCAAATACTATCGATGCTTTGTCTATAGACTAACTTGGCTACAACCCTAACCATAGAAATATTTATAAAAAAAAAGTGAGCTCGAACGATGAACCCCCATTCGAAGCTCTATCTTTCCCTACACTATTTTCCGCTCAATATTACAAGGTTTAAGCACTAGTAATGGTTCCCTGCCCCTCCACCTCCAAGTTTTAAATTGTTTTGGAAAATTTCTTTTGAACCAGAGACATCAACTAGGAATCCCCCAACCCAACTAGAGGTCTTTGTATAAATATATCCGGTCTCTTTGGAGGTTTTTGGACTAAATCCTCTGGTATTACTAGATAAGTTAACCTAAACTCCTCTTATCTTCACTCTCCTCATGAGAATACTTCATGAAAATTGCCTCGATGCCTTTGGAAACCTTGGTATCAAATCGTCAGTTCTACTCAGAGGACTTAATGTAAACTCCTCTAGTTTCACTAGAGGAGTTAATACTAACATCATTGGTTTTTCGAAGGTTTCTCAACAAACTTTCTGGGTGTCACCGGAACCTTTTTCTCAAACTCTTGGAGTTTGCACTAGAGCCCTTTTTATTAACTCCTTTGATGTATGAAACAACACATTGACACAATTAACACTAAATTCTTTGATAGACATCAGAGAAGTTTGAAAGAACTATTCTAGTCTCAATGCTTTTGACCCTTGAAACCTTGATCTTGCTCTGGTTTTTTCCACTAAGGAATTCACCATGCCCGTTGTTATACTATCATCATCAAATGATGACCTTTCACCTAGCATCATTACCAATGATTCCTCGAGTATTTATTCAAATCGTTTTTGGATATATATGTATCATTTATGATTTTTTATTTGCACTGATATAATATTTACTTTACAGATTCAGACATGTCTCCTAGGAAGAAAACAACCAGCAAATCACCTGCAACCGAGGCTTCTGGGAGTGGTCGTGAGATCAAATATAATCCAAAAATTGTCAAAGAAGTTTACAATGATACCTCTGGATTCCCAGAAAAAGGAGAGGATGCACTCAAATGGGGAGACATCTATTATATGTTCAAAATGAAAAACTTTGTCGCTAACGTAGAATACCAGGACGAGATTATAATATTTAAGAACATCGGGAAATCCATAATTCATAGGGTACCATCTTTCACTACTATATTCCCCTACATTGATGCCATCGCTTGGATACTAAAGCATGTGTAATTTTGTAATACATGCATTTACAATGCTAAAGGAGAATCTATAACATCATTCCATCTCAAAGACTTAGCCAAATCCTATCATCTGGAGATGGGGACCAAGAAGCTGGATAATGAAATTCTTGGTGAATTCAAGCACACAACCAAGGATTGATGTTGTATATGGTACAATCCAGATAAGCAATTCAGACTCAGGCTCACTGGCGGATATCCAACCACCATGCTTAGAAAACCTTATCAATACATGGTGGCCATGTTCTGTAGGTTGTACAGGGAGCAAGACGCCTCCAAATTTCCCTTATCATACATGTTGTTGATTTACTACTACACAAACAAAGGATTAGCATTCAACTGGGAGAATATCCTATCAACAAACCTCGTGGAAGCCATCACAATAGTCGTAGAATCCCAATGTGGGACCTTACCAAACTTCCATATGTCGCCATACCTCATTGACATCCTATTTGTGGCCCACCAATACCCAAATATGGGTTGGGCATGGCAGCCATCAGATGTAGCCATTCATATATATTGCAAAGTGATATGGGAGAACAAGTATAAAACAAAGTACCAGAAAATCTAAGAGCACTTCTTGGCTCCATTATATGAGCTCATCTTTTGCACACCAACCCCATGTATGACCAACAAAGTGTTAGTTGTCATCAAGAGGATCGAGAATTGATATTTGATGGAACACGACACTTATAAAAGGGTGTATTGTGTCATGAAATCCCCTCATCTTCTTCCCTAGTTCGTACCAGATAGACTAGTACTCCAAGAAGTGGCTTATCAGACAGTGATCAACGAAGTCAAGAGAATGGTTTATAGAGATAAGAAAGATATATGGCCACCACTCCCACTATACATCGATTCCTACTTCTTTTCTAAAACAAAGTAGGACCAGGAAGAAGTGGATATACTATTGTCATACCATGGAGAGGAGAGGTTTAGGAGGCATGACCAGAAGAAGGTCATCAAAGAGAATTTCAACAAGCTATGAATTCCTTAGGAGTACACCTCAAAGGTCTAGGACGAAGAAGAGATACATTGTAATGAAAGGAATTATGAAGAAGTCATTTTCAAGAGACGAGGAAAAGAAATAGGTAGGATTGCATATGGAGAAAGAGTGAGAGAAGGGTCCAAAAAAAAGGAAGAAGAAGAGGAAATGAAAAAAGGATTTGTTGGGACCACATCTATGCAGTCGGGATCTGCTAAGGAAGAAGAAGCCATAGTAGATAATAAGAGGATAAAAAAAGGAAAAGGTCCAGAAGAAGAAGAACAACATTGTTGAGAAGAAAACAAATATCGTTGAAGAATCTAAATTCAAAGCCAAAGTCGATGCAAGAACAAAGGAAACTGCACATAAGGAAGCTGAACAAAAAGCAATACCTGAAAAAGAAACAACAAATGGAACAACAACAAAAGAGGTAGCAGAGAAGGAAACTAAGGAATCAATTGACAAAGTAGTTGAAGAAGAATGACAAAAGAAGGACTCTGAGTGTTGGAGCAGGACATTTTGGGTAAGTTTTTGAAATCGCGTGGGAGAAAACCACACGCCAAGTCAGAAAAGGAGCAACACATGTAGAATACAGTTAGCGCATGGTCAAGAGCCAACATGTGGAAGGAGGAAATTAGTTATAAGTAGTTAAATGATTTGGTACATTTTTTAAAGGGCTAAGGCCTAATATCATTGTATAAATATGTATGGGTTTTGGGTAGAAAGGGGTGAATCCAATAGAGAGTGATGATGATTAGCGGTTGTTCAAGTCAAAGATGAGAGTAAGATCAAAGGAGATAAGTGTGAACTGTGTGCACAAGTGGCTAGGGAAATTTGGGAAGAAATGATGTATCTTATTTGAGCGCAGTGCGCACCCATTTTAAGAGTTGAATATGAATGAATAATATAAGAAGCCAATCATTGTGGATGTAGCCCAGTTGGGGTGAACCACATTAAATTCATGTGTTCTAATATGTGTGTTGCTATGATGTTTTGGTTTAATCTATTTATTGCGCACATGTAATAGATTCTTATGAGTTGGTATGAATATGTATTTTACGGTTCCATGCATAGGTTGAATGATTAAGTAAGATGAATATGTCACACGTTATTATGTTGTTAAGATTTCGCGCACCGAGTATATTAGATCTTGAATTAATGTTAAGTCAGAATGAATTTTAGAATGGTCTTTATTCCCTTCATGACTGTGGAAGCCTGGTTCTTGTAGACCCCATAGGTACCTTGTGTGATACTTCACCTGCTTACAGGTGATTTTGAAAGGGCTGGTATATTTAAGGTTTTGATGGTGATTTAATGTTGAACACTGGGTCTTCCCACTGCGCACCAACGATTAGTTTTGTTGCTAGGATCAAAATCTGCGACTGAGGGGGATGTGGAGGCCTACTAAGGAGGAGATTGGAAAATGGTTGGACACGAAGGAGATTGAGGTTTTTGTAGTTCAGAATGATAATCCATGGATCAACACAGAGAAATGGCTATGAAGGTATGTGTTTACAGATTTGCATGAAATTTTCTTTGTTCATTTTTTGAATATTTTAGAAAAGCGGATCTAGGGATTAGTTGAACATATCAGAAGATTTCATACGACTTTTCTAAGAAATCGGACCCATGTGTTAATTAGTAAATTCAATACTGTAAGCAACCATGTATCACACACAGTAGACTACTAGCTGGAAAGTGTGTTGTGAGGTTAGATTATTGAATTTTCCATAGATTGTACTTAGTCATATAGTGTTGCTGAAAGGGAATTATTTAAGGGACCATGCAGAAGATACTTGAAGTCAATGTATACTTGGATTAATATGTTGTTGTGAAAAAAGGGAGTTATGAAAATGGAATTTGATAGCTAAGTGTCTTCGTGCACATAGGGGGACTGGGGGTTGACCAGGAGATGGTCTGAGCGTAAAGAGGGATGAAGAGAAGGAATGAAGAATGAATGGATTGAGGATGCCAAGAGAATAATATTGTGCAACGAATGAATAGATTGGAGTATTTCGCAGCGGTAAAATATTTAGACCGAATAAGAAGAGGATTGTGATTAATGAAATTTATGTGGTTTGGATTTTCAGAAGTGATCGGATTAGCCACAGTCTTGTCAATAGATCGTCGATGTTTCGGATCCAAATCAGGATCCATCTTCAAGACATGAAGCCTAGATTTAAAATGAATAGAAGAGATGGTACTAAATACTAAATGTGAAAGGAGACTTGGGTTTCGGCTATGTTCATTTAGAAAATTTTAATCTTGATTTAATCTTTTTTAGGGTTTCATTATTAATTCAATGTTTTTTAATTAATCTAATTAACTGTGTTAATAGGTTCTAGTTTTTATGTCAATTAAAGAATCTATTAGGGTTAGTTTATTAAGCTTATCTAAACTATGATTTCAATTTTTAATTTTTAATGTTATAATAATGATGGTAGTCTTATTAGAAGTTTATTTTAATAAGTGTCATTTATTTGTTAGGGTAGGATTATTAATTAGGATTAATTAATTGTTAGGGTATGATTATTAATTAGGAAAAATTATTTGGTATTAGATCCTAAATTGTTATAATTTATGTTTTTACTTATGAATTTTCCAAGTGATAGTTTTGTTAAGAGTGTTTATTATAATAAGTGTAATTTATTAGGGTATGATTATTAATTAGGTAGGGTTATTTTTAATATTAGATTTTTTCCCTAATATAGTGTTAATTATTATTATTTTTATGAATCAAGGGGAGCCAGTTTTCACTTAATTCTAGCCCATTATCTTTGTTTAGGTTACCAGGGTGTTTTCGGATCTCAATAACTTCTCTAATACACCGTTTAAAGAGGTAATTTTCTTTGGCGAGGATTGTGGTGTCTTCTAGGTGGACATGGTGTTTTGTTGTAAGGGAGTGTTCAGCTAGGGAAGAGGTGTGTATGCGTTCATTCTTAATGTCATCTCCATGATATTTTATCCTAATCTGGAAGGAGCGGTCGGTTTCACCGATGTAGCATTTTACGCATGAGCACTCTATTTTGTAGATTCCTTTGCCTTTGTGAGGGAGAAGTTTGTCTTTGAAGGATCTCATATTATGTTTGATGGTTTCAATTGGTTTGAAGGAGGTCTTAATCTCTTTTTTTCTGAGGACTCTTGCAATCTTATCGGTCACTCCTTTGATGTAAGGAAGGAAGGCATCTCTATTAGGGTTCTAGTCTTTCGAGACAATGGGATTATCGTGAGTTTTTTCTAACGCTTTGTTTGTTGCATTCTTAATGTCTTTTTGTTTATAACCTATGTTATTAAAAGTCTTGGTAAGGTGATTGGTTTCTTTATCTAGGTGTGCTTCATTTTATATTATTATGGCTCTCATGGCTAAATTTTTTAGAACACCTAGTTTCTGGTTGGGGTGGTGATGGGAGTTGGCGTGGAGATAGTTCTCAGTGTGGGTATTTTTTCTATAAACCGCATGTCCTAGGTCCCCATTACTTCTCCTATTGATAAGAACATCTAGAAAGTGGATGATATCATTCTCTTCAAGCTCCATTGTGAATTTTATATCTTCGGATATGTTGTTTAGGTGTTGAAAGAAATTTTGTAATTCCTCTTTCCCGTGGGGCCAGAGAACATTGGTGTCATCAACAAATATTTTCCATCTTAATGGTTTTAGGAGGAAGGAGTCCAGGGCCTTCTTTTCAAATTTCTCCATGAAAAGGTTGGCAACAATGGGGGACAATGGGGAACCCATTGCTACGTTGCTGGTTTGTTCATAGAAATCTCATTGGTAACTAAAGAAGGTGGAGTGCAAGAAGACTTTAGAATTGTTTGTTGTTTCTGGATCAGTGACTTATTTGACAATTTGGATAGCTTAATCTAAAGGGATCTTGGTAAAAAGGGAGACTGCATCAAAGCTTATGAGGGTGTCTTGAGGCCTTACTTTTTCATTTTTAATGATTTTAATGAATTCATTGGAGTCTTTTATGAAAGAGTCGGTGTGGCCTACCAAGGGGATAAGGATATTAGCTACGTGTTTGGCTAGATCATAGGTTGGTGAATCTATGGTATTCATTATGGGTCTGAGAGGAATATAAGAGGATTGTGGTTGAGAGATAGGGGAAACACAACAAGATCGAGAAAAGAGACACTGGAGTAATACTCCAAATCGAAGGAATTCTACACACAGAAGAAAATATATGGTAGATCATTTAAGTAGGAAAAGATACCACTCAGATAAAACTGTTTGTCGAATCCACAACCCTGTGTGCATCACTAAGAACTGAGGTAATATTAAAATCTTTGTCAATTTTAGTTAGTGAAGGAAGTAAATATAGTAGTAAAGTAGTAAAAGTAGTGGAAGTAATACATCGAGTCAAAATCGGTTAGTGTTATCAGGAAATTATTTTGTGCAGAACAAAAGGACATGAGTAGATCCTACTTTAAGAATGTTTGTCTTCCATGGAGTGGGGACAAAGGATCCAAAACAACATTTTTTCATTTGTGAGACGATATGGACTGTGAAGAATGTCCAAGATGATGATGTGGATATTGCGTAGTTGGCAACGAAATTAAGATATCACACATTTTTATGGTACATGAAATATCAAACTACGACACCTACAGAACATACTAGAACATTGGTAGAGGCAAGACAAGCTCTATTGAAAGAGTTTCAAAAACCTAAATTCGATTCGTAGTACTATACAGAGCTGAAGGAGATCAAGCATATAGTGAATGAATTAGTGTGGAGCTACGATCAAATACTTAAGATACTGAAGGATTGGTTGACATTCCAAATTCCATATGAACAATATAGAAAGTGGTTTATTGTTGGTTGTTGCCACATATATGTTTCCCTTTGACACATTATAAGATCATATCGTAGTCAGAAGCCTGAGGATTTGTAATGAAGTTAGAAGCATCCCTGGTAGGAGAAAATGGCATAGGGTTGGTTCAAGCGCAATAAGAGTTAGTTGTGTTGATTATTTAGTTGCAGGAACTTTTGAAAGGTAAAGAAAAGCGTGAGGTCTAGTGCATCACATGTATAACATAAGGTCATCATAAGAATGAATGCCCAACTTTTAAATAATATTTGAATACATGAGCTCTGAATCCACTAGGAGTATGGTGTGATATTTGCAAAATGATGGAAAATCACCCTACTAATTGGTCGTTGATGCAGAAGTACCAGAGTACTACAATAAATATATTTTGTAACTTTTGCAAGTGTGTCAGACATGAAGAGAAGGATTGTAACACATTTGATTCGATGAGAGAGCGCACTACAGACGCATACATAGTCCAAAGCGACGAATCTGAAGGAGGAGATTTGAAGTATAATACTCCAAGAGGTTATAATCAAGGAAGAATAGGAGGGTTCAGAGCCCATGGAAGGGGAGGATTTGGTAGAGGTAGAGTACCAATGATATGTTATAATTGTAATCATCCTGGACATTTGGCAGGAGAATATTTGAATCCCTGCACAACATGAACGTATTGCAGAAAACTAGACCATTTGATGGAGGATTGTCCACAATTGATCGTGAAATGAAAAGAAAAGAGGAATGAAAATGTACAGATGATAGTAACTGAAAAGTGAAACGAACAACCTAAGATAGCAGTAGTTACGAGCGAAGGAACCAGAACTAGAGTTGATGCGAAGGATCAAGGAAACATAATCCACTAGTGGGTCAAGAAACCAGCAGAGCCTCAATCGTTGTTTGACCCTAGAAAGGAGAAAGAGATGTATAGGAAAGTAAGGAAGGAAGTGATAAGAGAATATTAGATATCATCGACTTCGACTGCACCAACTTTTTATGAAATAACACCAATGTATGATATGCCACTAGTCTATGACTGTTCAGAAAGGCAGGTTGACAAGGTAAGCACTTTGAATAGTTTTTTAAAAAGTTATTTAGATATAATGAAAGATGATTCTACTTTGAGTATGCTACATGGAATGATCAACCATTTCACCCAAGAGAAAGAGATATGTGTCACACGTCGAGCATTTAACCAGGCGCATTAAAAGAAAATAATGAATAGGGAGTTATTGATTAATGCATAGATAAGAGATTACGACATGGACAATATCATTCTAAATCTAGGATCCGATGTGAATGTCATCTAGAGGAAACCCTGGGAAATGATTGGTAAGAATAAATTGATCTGGTCACCCATTCAGTTGAGGTTAGAAAACCAACATAAGATCGTTCCAATTGGAAGGTTGACAAGGGTAAATGTTAGTATCGATGGAGTGCACAGCTTGGATGATTTTGAGGCGATCAAGATAGTAGATGGAATCACCCCTTACCCAACACTACTTGGACTTGATTGGGCCTTTGACAACCAAACTATCATTAACCTGAAGAAGAGACAGATGATATTTGAAGTAGAAGACTTGAAGTTTATTGCATCATTGGATCCTACTGAAGGAAGAATATATGTAGAACTAGTGAAGGGAAAAGAGCTTGACAACCTGTACAATATGACCCCACAGATGGATGATTATGTGAATCCTACAACTGATGGTGTACTTAGTTGGAAAAGTATTAGTTCATGTGAGTTATATTCATAGGAAGCTTTAGAGAATTGGAAACAGAGATTGCATGAAGTGTCTACAAGGAAATTTTCTCATATTACCCACACATTGTGATGGATTGGAATTGAGGTATGTGATCCTCCAAGGTATGACAAACTAACTGATGTAGATTCTTTTATAAGAGAATTTGAATTGTAAATATTAGATCAGTAGAGATTATTAACTTTATATTTTGCGTTGAAAGTGAACCCAACAAGATGGTGGGATGCACATAAGGATGGAATAAGAGATTGGAAGTAGTGTAGAATACTACTACAGGTCAAGTTCAAGACATAGAATGAAGATACTATGAAGAATTATACAGGATTGAGTTGTCTGATGGAGCATGTTACACAGTGTATTGCAACATGGAGTAAAGTACCTAGGCAATAATGGACACACCTATTTGTACACACGTTGGACACAATCCCGAAAAATTGGTAATTGGAAATGGAAGTGCGCATAGAAACTAAAGATGGAGAGGAATTGACTCATAATTTTATGGTAAATTTTAGTTTTGAAGATGATTCTCCTTTAATTGACTTATCTTTGTAGGCCATTAATAACAATATTCAATCTTGTTCAATAGAAGACTCGATAGAACTAGTATATGTATGTAGCGTGCATAAATATTCAGCGATAGTTAAAGAATTTTTTCATTGTTATAATGTTGTTGAAGAAGACCAAGAGGACGACGAAGATCCTAGAAATTTGCAAATACCCAAAACAAATGGAGAGTGCGTAGTAGAAGTACCACAACTTAAATTGATCGTATATGCAAATGCATTAAGAACGCACAGAGTAAATATCAGTACGGAAGATAAGCCCAATTTCATGAACATAGGATACTATTGGAATGACGATATTGTTGAGAAGATAGTTGATTTACTGCGCGAGTATTAGGACTTGTTTTCAAATACTTTTTTAGAGATGAAAGGGATCACTAGGGAGTTAGGAGAGATGAAGATCCCCTTGAATCCAAATGCTAAGCTAGTGAAGTAGATTCCATACAGACTGAACCCAGTGTATAAGAAAAAGATAAAACCTGAGATAGACAGGATATTGGAAGATGGAATCATTGAACCTATCACAGAATCAGAGTCAATTATTCCAATGGTGGTTCAGGTTAAGAAGACACGAGGGATCGTAATTTGTGTAGATCTGGGGAATTTAAATGATGTCTTCTTACATGATCCATTTCCTACATTCTTTACAGATGAAGTGTTGAAGAATGTAGGGGGGACTGAAGCTTATTCATTCACTAATGTATTTTTAGGGTATCATCAGATCAAGATTGCGCATGAATATAGATATAAGACTACAATTGTGACAAAAAGGGGGTGTTTTTTTTTGTTTGCTAGTTTGTTCGTGAACTACGGGACTATCCTGTGGCTTGAGAAACCACGACTTAGGGGTATCTAAGCCGTCAAAATCACCTAGGGATCGCACCCATCCTGAGCCACACCAACCCTTAACATGGTTGGATTTTTGTCCCCACGGATTTTGAACCGGTGACTTAACATGATGGAGTGCCTTAACAACACACTCTATCACCGAATGTCCTACACCTCGAGGAAAACATAATGGGGATGTTACCAGTAGTCATTGATACCTTTTGGATTGAAGAATGCACCAACAATATTCTCTAGAGTGGTTGTAGCATCATTTAAACAATTCATCCATAAGTTCTTAGAAGTATACTTAGATGATTGGATGATGTTTAGCTTGTTGAAATATCATATTGAGATTCTTCATTTGATCTTGGATAGGTGTAGGCAGTTTCAGATATCTTTGAATCTGAAGAAGTGCATTTTTTGTGCATCATTTGTTATCTTACTCGGCCATGTAGCGATTACTATTGGTATATCATGTGAAGATTACTATGATTGTTGACTTACCACCACCTACTTCAGTGTCATAGTTACGAGCAATGTTGGGTCATATAGGGTACAATATAAATTTCATTAAGGCTATGTGAAGATTATGGCATCGTGTTAGGAACCAAATATCAATATAGCATAGAAAAACCTCAGAAAAAGTACTCAACGCATTGAAAAAGAGATAATTTCAGATAATAAGCCTCTTTGAGGGGGCAACCTCCTTTTACCAAACTTAAATGTTCAAGTACAAGATGATTCAGAATGAAAATGTCTCCTTGGTATATATAGGAGACTAGGAGGTATAATTACAACTAATGGAATAAAGCCAACATAAATAAAATAACATTACTAATGTAATACGCCCCAATTAAGGGGTAATGAGCCAATATCAGGGCTTAACATGCCCCTCCCCTTGAGACAAGTGTTGTCTGTAATGATTGAGTAACTCTGGATGATTTTGTATAAAAGACTCATCTTCCCAAGTGGAATCTTCAGTCGGTAGTTTCCTCCATTTAATGAGATACTCTGAAATGAATCTATTCCTCAGCTGGTGAATTCTTGTGTCAGTGATGGCTTCAGGCTCCAATATGATTTTTCCTTCCTCGTCAAGTTCTAGCAATATAGTTTGACCTGGGATCTTGTCGCCTATAACCTTTTTTAAGCATGAAACATGGAAAACTGGGTGTACTCGTGAAGATGCAGGCAACTCCAATTTGTATGCCATAGTACCAATATTTTGCAACACCTTATAAGGGCCATAGTACTTTGGTGAT
>ML781219.1:441963-485313 GCA_009831015.1 Picea engelmannii | reverse complement strand
TTACCTTTATATTCAATCTTTGGAAGTTCTCAATGTGATCGGTAACTGAACCCTTTTGCTTGAGATTTATCAATTGGATAAAGAAGGTATTGCTCCTTGTATCCTCATAGTGTGCTATCATTTCTTCCATGAAAATTGTCCAAGTGATGAGTGATTTGCGAGAACAAATCCATCGATAACATACAAATTGATTAGGTTCTAAATATAAAGAAGCAATTCATACCTTTTGTGTATGTGGCACATTATGTAGATCAAAGAATTGCTCCATCTTAAGTATCGATGTGATTGGGTCCTTGCCATCAAACTTCCTCATATCGATCTTAGGAACGTGGTTGGTCTTCAAACCAAGTTGGAGTTTCTCCATTCTGGATTCACCTTCCTTATGTCCTCATCATGAATTTCATGGGATGCATTTTCACTTTCAGGTGTCTTCTCTATTACGAAATTTTTCAATACTTCCATGATCTCCTCTTTTAAACCATCCATCTTTGCCTCCAACTTAGCTTCCATCTCTTGTAGTTCATCTTTTGTTACTATCTTCATTTGTAAATCATTTATGTCCCTACACATTTCTTCACCTTCATCATGAGTCCAAGTGGGATTTTCTACAGGCTTATTTGGTGTAGAAGTTCCCTTTTTGGGTGGCATGTTGGCCAAGTATCACTTTTGAACCTTTATTTTGAGGTGGTTCTGCTAGACAATATTTATTCTATTATATCTCCCAAGTTTAAGCCCTTCTGGGTATGAAAATTTCTTTTATGTAGTTCTCTGATATTTCTTCTCCGCAATGCCACAAGTCTGATCAAAATTGGATGTGCCAAGTGGAATTTACGGTAACTTCCCCACAACTTGTTGATTTTTGGCCTTTCCAGGAGACCTCACTTGTATAGTGTGCCCCGCACAAAATAATTGATATAAAATTCTGAAACTTGTACCCGAAATACTAAAGACTGTCCATGATCCAATGAAACCAATCCCACTCAATTTGGATACTCTAGGAATAATTTATGATAAGTTATGTTTTACAGGGTGTATCTACAAATTTAAGATGACCCAAAAGCTGAAAATTTTACCACATATACCTTACTAATTTTTGTGAATATCCTCCAGAGTTCAAGGTCTGAAACATTATAGAAAGGGTTTTATAGAGAAAATTCCTCAATGACTCATTTCAGGATGATTCCAGAACCATATCTTGTACAAGTTGTATATTATAAAGTATAAGGCCTCAGGAGCTGAAACTTTAACCCAACGCACCTTGATCCATCTACTAAATATCCTCCAAGACGTTACTTTTGAAACATTGTAGAAAAATATTTATAGTGAAAATTCCAAGGTATCTCAGATATAGCAGCGAAACCCTAAGACCTTGAGATCTGATACCATATGTTAGGAACCAAATATCAATATAGCATAGAAAAACCTCAGAAAAAGTACTCAACGCCTTGAAAAAAAGATAATTTCAGATAATAAGCCTCTTTGAGGGGGCAACCTCCTTTTACCCCACTTAAATGTTCACGTACAAGATGATTCCAAATGAAAATGTCTCCTTGGTATATATAGGAGACTAGGAGGTATAATTACAACTAATGGAATAAAGCCGACATAAATAAAATAACATTACTAATGTAATATGCCCCAATTAAGGGGTAATGAGCCAATATTAGGGCTTAACACATCGATGGAAAAATTTCTTAAGAAGGATAATAAGTTTCAATGGAATGAGTAATATCAGGAAGGTTTAGATAATTTAAAGAAGAAATTGGTTACCGGGTCGATTTTGATATTCCCATATTGGAAGAAGGCATTTCATGTTCACGTGGATGCCTCATCTTTAGCTCTAGATGCAATGTTAGCTCATCCTATAGAAGGAAACATTGATCATCCCATTGCATTTGAAATCGGGAAGTTTTCAACTAGAGAACATAACTATACTACGATAGAACATGAAGGATTAACAATGATGTATGCATTGTAGAAGTTCAGACATTCCTTGTTGGGTTCACACTTTAAGATGTACACAGACCATTTTGCGCTAAGATATTTGGTCAATATGCCAGTTTTGGGGGGGAGAATATGTAGATGGCTATTATTTTTTCAAGAATATGACTTTGAAGTAATTGTGAAACCGATGAAATTTAATTCAGGACCTAGTCACTTATCGCACATACTATCAGGAGAAGATACAACAAACTTGGATGACAACTTACCAAACATGCACTTATCTACAATACAAATGGTTGATGACTATTTTACATACATATTTTAGTTCTTGAGCACATGAGTAACCCCACCTGAGTTTACAGTGGCATAAAAGAAACAATTAGTAGTGAAGGTTGCAGATTATCAACTTATATCAGGAAATTTGTACAAGCTCGGCGCAAATGGTATTCTGCAACGATGTGTATTAGAACATGAAATACATATGATATTGTCATAGGCACATGAAGGGGTTGCAGGAGGACACTACGTAGGAAAAGAAACAACTAAGAAGATTTTGCGTGTAGGATTGTGGTAGCCTACCCTTCATAAGGACACTAAATAATTTTGTAAGACTTGTGATGTTTTTCAAAGAATTGGGAAGCCTTCCAGGAGAGATGAGATGTCGTTAGTACCACAAGTGACATTAGAATCTTTTGATAAATGGATTGTTGATTTTTTTGGACCGATCAATCCACCAACAAAGAGATCAAGAGATGGATACATCATTACTCTTATAGATTGTTTGACCATATGGGTTGAAGCGGAATCAATCAGATATTTCAAGGTGGAGACAATGATGCAATGTGGTGACAAGGTTTGGATGCCCCAAAATACTTATGAGTGATTAGGGAACTCATTTTCTAAATAGGACAATTGAAACATTGACAAGGAGTTTCAAATTCATCATCATAAGAACACACCATATCATCCTCAGACAAATGGAACAATGAAAGCATTCAATAAGATACTAGAACATTCATTGACGAAGGTGTGTAATGTAAGCTGAGACAACCGGAACTTGAGGATTCCAGCAGTATTATGGGTGTATAGGAATACAAGTAATAAGTTGACAAGATAGACCCCATTCAAACTACTATATGGCCAATAAGTTCTTATGCTTATGGAATTCATAGCACCGAGCCCACGTAATGCATGTTTGCAGAGCTTACAGATTATGACGCAATAGAGAAGATATTGTCAGAGCTAGTAGAGATGGAAGAGGACTGGTTTGTTGCATGTTTCCATCAGAAAGTTCAGAAAACACATGAGAAAGCATGGCATGACAGACACTTTAAACAAAATAATTTCCAGACAGGAGACTTAGTTTTTCTTTATAAAAACATTTTTTTGCAGCACCCTAGGAAGTTTCAGATGCATTGGTTGAGTCCATATGTGATCAAGTTTGTGACAGATGTAGGTGTTGTTCAGTTGGAGAAACGGAATGGAGAAGTTGTGGAAGGATTCGTTAACGGTAGTCGGATGAAACTATATAGAGACAGTCGTACTTCCACACACTAGCCTGAGCGCGCAGTATGTGCACCATAGTACTTGTATTATAGTGTATTATAGAAGAAAAGCGAAAAACCAATAAAATAATTTGAAGGTTGTAGTGATGCATAAGGATAAACGAGTAAGGATATAAATCTAGAAAATGTCGTAGATATGTACAAAGAGAAAGGAATGGTGCACAAGAAGGATGATTGAAGTGTGATAGAGATCTGTGCAGAGGGAGGGAAACACATTAAAAAAACATACATGATGGGACAAGCATTAAAGATATATCATAACGATTAAGTAATGGAGAGACGTAGTCATAAATGAAGAGAGAAAACAAAGATGTGGATAGGCTAGAAAATAAAACGTATGATCTGTCGGGTGATACAAAATTATTATAGAATATGGAAAGCATTGCATGTGATTACAATCAAATGGAACTGGAAATGATGGAAACACAAAGGAAGATAACAACCCATGACAGGCTATAATAACAGAAAAAGGGTGATAAAGAAAGCTTATTTGAGAAAATATAGAATCAATGTCTTAGAGAACGTCAGGTGTGGTTCAAAGGGTTATGATGTCACCAAAAGCATGAGCTTCCATAATAACCACAAAGAAGCAGTGTGGTAAGCAAGTACCAGCATAGGAAAAAGTCCCAAGGGTGGAAAACTTCCCCAGAACAGGAAAACAATGAGGTTGTAAATGATGTCGAAAGAGACACAAGAACCAGAAAATGATTAAGACAAAGAACATGAACACAAAGAACAAAGGAAGAGAACTTGACATGCATTAAGAACTTGGGTATCGTAACATTTGTGATACTTGATAAACAAGAAAACCATCTATCAAGATTGAAGGATAAATTTAAGAAGGAGTTACACACTTATTTGACTCATTTACTTCCCAGGAAGAACGTCTTAAGTTAGCATTACTGCATAAGAGATATCAGCGCGAGAAACACAAGTTAGGGAAAATATCACAACTATAAGGGAACCATTTCAAAATTTCACAGAGACCTAGAAGAAAGACTAAAGTGGTTCGGGATGAGCCACAAGTGAGTGTTGGAGGCCTTTTGGAAGAGGACATTTTGGGTAAGTTTTGGGAATCAAAAGGGAGAAATCCGTGCGACAAGTCAGCAAAGGAGTAGTGCGCATGGAAGACAATTATCATATATTCAGGAGCCAATGCGTAGAAGGCGGAAACTAGTTAGAAGTAGTTAGACCTTTTGGTCTATTTTGTAATGGGCTAAGCCCTAATATCAATGTATAAATATGTATGGGTTTTGGGTAGAAAGGGATGAATCCAGTAGCGAGCGATGATGATTAGAAATTTTTGAAGTCGGAGATGAGATTAAGATTGAAGGAGTTAAGTGTGCACTATTTTGGTGAATGGATAGGGAAATTTGGGTAGAACTAATGTATCTTATTTGAATACAGTGTGATCCCATTGTAAGGATTGAATATGAATGAATAATATAAGAATCCATTCGTTGTGGACATATTCCAGTTGGGGTGAACCATGTTGAATGCCTATGTTCTGATGTGTGTGTTGTTATGATGTGTTAGTTTATTATGTTTATTATGCACACGTAATAGATTCTTATGAGTTGGTATGAATATGTATTTGATGGTTCAATGCATATGTTGAATGATTAAGTAACATGAATCTGTCATATGTTATTATGTTGTTATGATTTGATGCACATGGTATATTACATGTTGAATGAATTTTAAGTCATAACAAATGTTAGAACAGTATCTCTTCCAATCATGACTGCGAAAGCCTGGTTCCTACAGTCCCCATAGGTATCTTGGGTGATACTTCACCTTATCACAGGTGATGCCAAAATT
This sequence comes from Picea engelmannii, assembly GCA_009831015.1. NCBI lineage: Eukaryota > Viridiplantae > Streptophyta > Pinopsida > Pinales > Pinaceae > Picea > Picea engelmannii. Next base: position 479,983 of record ML781219.1, on the reverse strand, counting down.
TCTGGTATTTTAGGGTTTTGTTGGTGATTTAATGTTGAACATCGAGTCTTCCCACTGTGTTCCAACACTGAGACAAGAGGTGACGATCCTCAACCAATGGTAATCGATATCCCAGATATATCAACAGTAGGTTCCAAGAGACATACAATGGGTTATTTTTCATACTTTGTTGATCCAGGTGGATATCAGTGGCCACCCACCTATTCCAACTAGCTAAAAACAGTTTTATGGCAACTTACTATTTTTAGCAGTTTTTTCGGTTCCTAAACTTCCGGGGCCATTTTGAGGGCCTAAATGAATGTTTTTTGGGATTGAGCTCCTTAATTATAGACAAGTCTATCATTTATCCCAAAAAATGAATATCCTCGACTATACCTTTCCAACAAGCTATCGTGTGCCCCAAACGGAGATCGTATGCCAAAGTTACGCCCCCGAGAAGTTGATACACCAAACTACCCAAAACGAGGTCCACAAAACTGTTGGCTTTTCATCTTTCAGGGTTAGGGTTTTGAATTTTCTTTACGATAAAAGGGCCTTTGGAGCCTCATTGTAAAATCATCTTCTTGTGAATGCGAGTAGCAGACACATCTCTTCTCAGAGATAAGCTGCCACCATTCTAGCCAGTCTTTCACTCTATATTTTTACAGTCTTTGTACATTTTCTATCATTAATAGAAAAGTGTGTATTACTATATATCTGTGTTTATGGTTGCATATCTAACACATTTATGTTATATTATTGGATATCTGAGATATCTCTGTACATTTCTTTATTATATCTCCACTCTCATTTCCTGTCAAAAATAATTTGGATCAGTGGTATCAGAGTAGGTTGTTCTTGATCGTTTTTCAGTGCATGTCCCCAACAAGGTCCGAGTATAGCAACTTGGGTCTCAAGATTTTCTCTCTTGAGGAAAATTTCTCTCACACTCCCAAGAAACCCTCCATGGAGGAAGAAAATAAAAACGACATAGCAGGCGATTCTATTAATATGTTGCTTGAGAAAGATCTCACACGACAGAGGGATGAAATGATGGAGAATTTTTCCCACATCCTTCAACACCCGTCGATAACAACAGGCGTGTCTTCTTCAAGCAGCCACTTTGGAGGCACCTATCCTTTCAAGGTACAAGTTAATTTTGATATTCCCATATTTGAAGGACAGATAGATGCATATGCCCTAGAAAAATGGTTAAATCTGCTAGAAGGTTATTTGTCTGTTCATAATTTATCCAATAGGGAAAATATCACCTTCACAATCCTTAAATCTCTCCCCCATGTCAAACATTGGTGGGAAACTTACTGGGAGAAAATTTCCATAGAGGATTCTGGAATATATGGGGCCGAGCCCACTTGGGATTTTTTTGTGGATGCGGTAAAGCAACAATATTACCCTATTGGAAACTATGAGGAACAATATATGACATGGAACACACTGTGGCAAGAGAGGGGCCAAGCAGTTCCATAGTTCACCAATACCTTCCATACCTTGCGCACCAGGCTGGGTATCAAAGCCTTTGAATGACATTTGGTTTTGAAATACCATGGGGCTCTACATAGATACATCCAAACTGAAATGGATTTTTTGGACATCTCATCACTCGGTGTTTCTTATCGATATGTTGTTAAAATTGAGAAGAAATTTAAGCACCAGAAAAAATGGGAGTTCGGGTTTGCAAATCCACAACAACCAAAGTATGATAAACATGACCCTAAAAAATAGTCTCCCAAAAACTAGTCCCAAGCCATAGGAAAATAAGGGTCATGGAAAGACGACGAATGACACCGGAAAATGGTGCAATTTCCACAAAATCCCCTGGCACAACACAGATGAATGTCGCTCAAAACAGTCATTGGTGGTCAAGATCAAAGACAAGGAGTCGAACCCTGATTCATAATCTGATTTGAAAAATAATTTTAGAAGACAGATCATCGACACAGACCCCAGTGCTATTGTCGTGACTACAACAATTCAATTAGAAGAACCAACAGATCCCGAAGAGGGGGGGCACATTTTTCATTCACGGATGTGGGTAAAGGGGACCCCGGTGCATTTTATTGTTGATAGAGGAAGCCATAAGAATCTCATCTCAGCGGAGGTCATCAAATAGTTGGGATTTTAGACAACACCACACCCGCAGCCATACAATATTGGGTGGCTTCACCAGGGACTATATCTTCATGTCAGCCAGCAGTGTCGATCGTCATATGACATCCAACCCTTCAAGGATGAGGTATTATGTGATGTTTCCACACTGGATGTCTGTGGTGTTCTCTTGGACCAACCATATATGTGGAAGCGCCATGTTATCTATGAGTCTCGAACCCGTAGTGTCATTGTTACTCTAGGGGGTCATCTCTACAGGATACCATAGGTAGTTCCAATTATTTTCCCACCTAAACAATGCCGCAAGGTAGTATCTCATACTACAAAATTCAGCTTCTTTACAATCTGTTCAAAAGGTGAATGAAAGGATATTGCAACCACTACATCCTCGACCCAAGAACCTTCTATCCAACAGAAGCAGGTCAGAAATATTGCAGCAAAGTGCAAAGATTTCTTCTGCACACATTCATCTCATGTAGCCCGATTGGTTAAACAGATTCGACCCCACCAACAATAGGTTTGTTATAGTCTTCCACAAACCAAGCAGTTCAATGTCTCTAGCAAGGCAAGCAACTCACCAAGCTTCAAATTCAGCAATCACTTTCCCCTCTCCCCGGGGAACTCAACGCAATGGAGACCATTGCTTCCTAAGGAGGGAGGATTGATCCAGGTGGATATCGGTGGCCACCCACTCATTCCAACTGGCTCAAAAGAGTTTTCTGGCAACTTACTATTTTTAGAAGTTTTTCGGTTCCTAAACTTTCAGGGCCATTTTGAGGGCCTAAATGAAGGTTTTTTCAGGATTGAGCTCCTCAATGATAGTCGAAGTCTCCCATTGATCCCCCGAAATAAATCTCCTCGACGATACCTTTCCAATGAGCTATTGTGTGCCCCGAATAGAGATTGTATTCCAAATTTACGCCTCCAGGAAGTTGATACACCAAACTACCCAAAACGGGGTCCACAAAATTGTTGGCTTTTCATCTTCCGAGGTTAGGGTTTTGAATTTTATTTATGATAAAAAGGCCTTTGGAGCCTCATTGTAAAATCATCTTCGTGCGAATGTGAGTAGCAGACATATCTCTTCTCATAGATAAGATTCCACCATTCTAGCGAGTCTTTCACTCTGTATTTTTACAGTCTTTGTACATTTTCGCTCATTAATAGAAAATTTTGTATTATTGTATCTATGTGTTTATGGTTTCATCTCTGATACATTTATGTTATATTACTGGATATCCAAGATATCTCTGTACATTTATTTATTATATCTTTTCTCTCATTTCGTGCCGAAAATAATCTAGATCATTTGTATTCCATTCAGACCAATTTCTTCACTTGTGTAGGAGTAAGTGAAGAAATTTCTAGTGACTAGGGGGAATCTGATTTTAGATCACATTCAAACCCCCATGATAGGAAATGTTAGTGAATATATGGTTTCCATAGCATATGCTGGTTCTTCTTTCATGAATGATGTAGAGGATAATGTCTGAAAGCTACAACAACAAAACCTTGAGAAAGAAGCAAGGATGAGGGAGTTGGAGGAGAAGCTTTGTCAAGTAAATATCGATGACAACAACCTTCAAAGCTTCAAAGAAATTGAAAATAAGGTCAAGAAAAAATTATAGGAGGGTATAATCGGCATGTATTCCAACCTACACATGTTCCAAGATATAGCCACCACCGTCATAGATCAACATGGCAGGGTGCAAACTAAACACACACAGTTCAACACTATTTGGGAAGGCATGAACAATATTGACACATGGATTGTAGAAAACCTGGATGTGCCAATCGAACTCTATCTTCCATAAGGAAGGGAAAGGAAGACATATCTTTATTCATTGGAACTCTTCCAGCAAGTTGGACAAAGGGTTGACAATGAAACAACCAATTCAATGGAAATATGCTCGCGACTACACAAAGAGGCATTAGAGTTAATCAAATTATATCAACTTCCCCGGTTAGAAGAATTCGGGAAGAATATCATAATGGAATAAATGGTCAAAAAAATACAATACAACACAAGCCATAGAAGGGAAGTCACCGAGTCAGCCACCAAAGTTACAACAAAACTAATAGAAAAACACCTAGTTCAACCAACCAAACTCGATACTATGGTTTAGGCATTCATGTCTACATTATCAAAGGATATGCAGACCCTCGATAAAAACATAACCATGCATATAAATGGCCTAGAAGAGATGGAATATCGTAGGCTCATATCCCTATACGATCAACTGGAAATATGGACAACATACCTTTGAGACAAGAGTTCGTGAATGAGACAAAACAACAAATTCGAAATTGTTATTACCTATACCCTATTTTGTCTTTTCTGAACTACTCCCATTCTTTTCTTTACTCTATACACATGTCATCAAGTAGAAGGAATACGAATAGTTTTATAAAAAATTCTTTCGGGGAATACAAGGAGTCACAAGGGATTTAGAAAAAACTTTAGAAATATAGGAAGAGACCCACTTTGAAGGGGATCTTCAAGATTTGTGTACACTGTAGAACTTATTTTGGAGAAAATATTTGGTTAATGAATATTGAGAAGCCCTTAGGGCTAGTTTTATGAAAGAGAGAAGAACTCACATGTGTTGTTGTTTTGTTGTGAACTATTTCAGGTGGAATGTATGTCATTCACATGGATTGTAAGGATGTGTTTATTTATAGAATAATATAACGTAATCTACAAATCTTTTGCAATCTTTTTATTCTTCTTTATATTTTATATGTCATGTGCGTATATGATCCGAAATGACCTTTTACACGACTATGGTTGAGTTATTATGCATGTTTTACTTAACCAATTAGGCAACTTAATGAATCAGGAAGAAGATATGAGAATATATCACAGCCATAAAGCAATATACAGATTTGAACAATAGCATGAAGAACAACAAACCATAACAAGAGAAGTGATAACGGAGTTCGACAATCTCTCCTACGTCTCTGGGCCTTTGTCTTAGTGGGTGAGGCTTATTTATTTATGTTCAAAGCCAAATAAGTACATCACAGTAGTGCCATAAGGCTACAAGACTGATATGGTCTTGTTCTCCCAGATCTCTAGAACCCAACAGAAGAAACGACACTCAAAATGCATGACCAGAGCTCCAAAAAATGGCTCACAAAGGTGCGCTCCACAACAGCTTCCCTGCATAAAAATGGCTTTGGCTTGGCTTTCCCTCAGCATAACTCTGCTCTAAATATTCTTTAATGGCCTAAAGAAGGCCTAGTTTATATATATCTAGGGTTGGTTATCATTTCTCAACTTCCCCCCAAGATCTGGCCTCAAAAAGAGCCCAATAACCCCCAAAAATGGGCAAAATCCTCCATTAACAGGCTTAAAATCAATAAAAATCCACTAACATATAGTGAAAACCCAAATTTGATTAAATATAGGGCTAATCCCCTTAGGCCTAGCACGTCCCCTCTAAAAGTGGCCATATGCTTTAAGAGGTGGCCAAGCACCAGCCCATAGGGTTGTGTGTTGGCCCCTTTACCGAAAAATCTGGTCACATGCCACAAGCTGATACGACTGGGCCCCTAACAAACAATCATGGGTTATGGTCAAGCTCCATATCATTGGCAGATAGGTGCTACTAGCGCGTGCTCTGTTAGAGTGTAACTGGATGGAGGTGGAGGGCTGAGTCATATGGGATTACGTGTAGTGTAAGACTGTGGTCCCCGCGCCCGTGCAACTAGAATGAAGCGCCTCCGAATAGGTGTGGTCACTGATATATAATATTCCCATGGGATGGGGCTTATCCCCAACCCCCTTCTACCTCCAAATAGGTGTGGTCGCTGGTATCTAATATGCCCACGAGCTGGGGCTTAGCCCCAACCCCCTTCCACTCCAATATACATTACATTGGAATTTAAATAATTTTAATATGGCTTGATATATCAAGAAATACCATTGGCGCGTTGGTAAAGGACATTTACCAAGGCACTTGCCTCCTACAACAGGTCACGAGTTTGAAACTCGTGAGCTCCAAAATACTTTGCAAACAACTAGCCAGCCAATGGGTGCCACATGGAAGCCCATGTCTAGGCCACGTGGCACCCCTTTATTCATTGATTTCCAATGCCAAGTGTAAAAATGGGATTCTCCCATGTGTGAGCGTCGTACTCTACCCAGTCAACATACTTCCCAGTCAGCAACCACCACATCAACACACATGTATGCCACGTGTCCACTGACCTATCTTCCACCTGTACGAGCATGCCACGTGTCATCCTTTCAGTGGTGACACGTGTCACCTCCTGGTTGTTACACGTCAGTTGTATGAAACCTACTTCCAACTATGCTTTGCCACATCAGCATGACATCATGCTGACGTCGGAGTTGAGTTTTTTACTGTTGACATGTTTGACTTTTTCCCTGTTTGGGAAAACAGTCAAAGTGTGATAACTCTCACATACAGTGTCCATTTGAGAAAGTAAATATATGGTCGGAATCAGTGCGACGAGCCAGTCGTGATGAAATTGGTTTCATGTGATTCCAAGAAATTTCATTTTTGGTCTTTTTCTGGACCTAGGAAGCCTCCTGGATCCGATTCTGGATCAGTATGAGTTGTGATGTATGTGGATAATATAGTTTGGAATTCTCTGGTTATATATTTTTCATGCATGTGTGTCTAACTCTACATCTTCATTACAACTATCTGAGTGAATTTTCTAGTAGAGTTTAGTTTCAATACAACTCATTCAGTTACAATAGCTCGCTCCTAGCTAGGATACGATATGATAGAATAGAAGTAGATTATATTTATTTGCATACAGTCTTCAAATACATCTTTACATTGCATAACCACCCATATTTACCCTCATAACCAGTGATGAAAGTAGGGCTATAATCTGGATGGGTCTCCTAAAACAAATGGTGCACAGTCTAATCTGGATTATGTATTGGGGATTATCCCTTACTATTGATGGGAAATCACACCCTAATAACATAACCAAACTTCTCAAATTAATATATCTAGCACCAAATTTTCAAGTAATGATTATAGATGGAGGCATCATAAATTGTTCAGAGAATTTCCATAGTATTAAGCTCACCGTGGAAGAGTATTTATTGGATAGTTCAATGATTACAATCTAAATGGGTGGTGTTGATGTTGTATTAGGGGTCCAATGGTTACAATCATTAGGAACAATGAATCTTAATTTTTAGGAAATTTTCATGAGATTTTCCTCAGAAACAAAGGAAATTGAACTCAGAGATATCCATTGAGGGAGAACCTCTATAGTGATAAGTTCTAATAGCATGAAAAAATTGCTAAACAAGGGGCGCCATAGTGTAATTGCGACATTTTGTTTACTAGATGTTCAAAAATCTATACCCTTTACTCCTATGGATCTCTAAAAATTTATTGACAATCATTCTAGGCCATTTGTAGGGATACCTAAGGATATTCCTTATGCTCGAGATGATAACCATGCTATTCATTTGCAACCAAGAAGTGTACCACCTAACATTAGGCCTTACAAATACCCATAGGCACAAAAGAGTAATATTGAGCATATGTTTCAAGAAATGTTAGAGGTTGACCTCATTCAACCTGACCAAAGTGTAATGTACATAGGGAGGTACCCAAGGGGATAATGAATGTAATGTGGCCATAATAATGGAATAGGCCTACTATGTAATTAAAAGGACATAATATAATAACAAGGGGTAGTAGGCATAGACCCTTGGGAATACTCATGAGAAAGTATGAATACACATGAGTATCATTGTGTTGGAGGTGTGTTGGACTTTATTGTTTTGTAGCAAGCATGGCTTGTGGAGTGATTCAATCGATAAGGAGTAATTGACGGTGTTACCATACCTTAAGTGTTCTTCTTTCTATATTCTTTTGTTTTTCATGGTGAATGTTTTGGCATCTTTGAAGTTTAAGGATTTATTTATGAAGTTTCACAATTTATTATCTATTATATGTATCAAGGTTTACTACACAAAGTGATTTCTCTTTGCTAGTGGTGATAGTTTACAAAATGGAAGGTTCATGGTGTATGTGTTATAGAGAGCTCAACAAAATGAACATTAAAGATGAGTTTCCTATTCCTTTCATTGATGAATTATTAGATGAATTGCAAGGATAAATTTTCTTAAAAGTTATATCTCCATTCTGGATATCATTAAATCATAATGAGGCAATAAAACATCCTTAAAACAACCTTTACAACACATGAAACTCATTATCAGTTTTTTGTGATGTCATTTGGACTTACTAATGTACCTTCCACATTTCAAAGCTTGATGAACTCTATTTTCGAACCCTTCCTCAGAAAAATTGTGTTAGTATTTTTTGATTATATAAGTTAATATACAAACAATGTTGGCAAGAGAATGTACAACATGTTGACATGATCTTCAAGCTATTGAAACGGGAACAAATATATGAAAAACCTTCCAAATGTGACTTTAGGGTTTACGAAGTGGAATGTTTGGGTCATATTGTATCTCATGAAGGGGTCAAAGTGGACCTTAGAAAAATTAAAGCTATGAGGGAATAGCCAATTCCCAAAACCTTGAATAATATTAGAATATTCTTAGGATTGGTTTGTTATTACCACAAGTTTGTCAAGAATTATGGTTAAATAGTAGCACCTCTAACAATGCTATTAAAATATGAGGCATTTTCTTAGAATCAATAAGGAACCAAATCTTTTGAAAAACGTGAGGCTCTGTGTACAAATATTATCCCAGCCACACCCAACTTCATATAAACCTTTGTTGTGGAGTATGATGTCTTAAGGAATGGTATTGGTGTAATTTTAATTCAAGAAAGAAGGCCCCTTGCCTTTGAAAGTATCCATATTAAAGGAAAGAACTTATTCAAACCCATTTATGGAATGAATATGTTGGTCATATTACATGTAGTTATGAAATGGAACCCTTACCTAATAAGTAGACACTTCAAAGTAAAAATAGATCACGATAGTTTGAATTACTTCTTTGAGAAATTATTATCTTCAAAATAAAAACATAACTGGGTTAAAAAGATGCTAGGCTATGAATTTGAAATTATCCTCGAAAAACGAAAACAAAATGTGGTGGTAGATTCACTTTCAAGGAAAAAAGAAGACATGGAGGGCTTACTATGTGTTATTTCCATTTCAAAATCTTATTGGGTAGAATAAGCAATGACAGAATGGAAGAAATATCATAATATATGAAATATCATTCAACAACTACAAGAGGACCTAAGTGTTGATATTATGGTAGTTGCGGGAGGTATTTACCTCCACGTGTAAACCTAATGAGGATATAATACTCCAGGAAGCAAGAAGAAACCCTAATGAGTTGGCTAATAACCCTAGAAGACTTGTCGGATCAAGAGGATAATTTATATTAGGTTATTAGCCTCCAAGAGAAGAAGTCGGACATAAATAATAATATATACTGAATAGATAGATACCCAGAATGAGAAGTCGGCCTAGGCAGATTAGCTAGAATTAGTATAAATAAAGGAGGCCAGTTCTCATTCTAGTAGGCAGTCTCAGAATTGTAGAGCAGCAACTTGTGCACACTTCAATGCCCAGTCTTGTGCACAGGTTTGAGGAGAGCTTCCATTGCAGCTACTGCAACTAGCAGATCATGTTTGGCTTGGACTATCTTGGATAGGGTTTGGAACATCTAATCAGCTCTTGTTGATGTGTTATCCTTGGGGAAAGGTGTGCTACCCTTTGTTTGGCTATCTAGCCTAGGGTTTGCTTCCGAAGTGATTCTCTATCAAGGTTAAGGTGCTTGGAGGGTGGCTTCGGCCTATGGTTGGGTGACAATAGAGACATTGTCAATGGAAAACAAGCACATCCATTATATTCTAACAGGTTATGGACCCACACCTCCTTCATTCAGTCTAACCGGTGGAAGGAAACATAGTCGTAAGGATATTGAGCTCGTTGAAGAACTGTCGCTAGGGTTTCTAGCAGGAGCAATCACCATAGCACTGTCGCTAGGGTTACTAGCAGGTGCAGTTGAAGAAACCATAATCCTCTCGTTGAGGCACCTTAAGTGAAGGGATTGACCTAATTTTTGGACAGATCAGTGCGCCCTAGCCTAGCGCATCTCCTGATACTCTCAGCAAGCCAAGACGTCAAGTTTGAGTTTCTGGTCAAATCTAGGGTTGACCAAGTCAAAGTAGCCATGACTTACTCCATGAAGTCAGAGAACAAGTTAGATGGATCTTCTAACTTCAGAGCGTGGAATACAAGGATCGACCTCATCCTTGCCAAGAATAAAGTGTTGAATATCGTGAAAGGAAAGATCGTGGAACCAGTGTTTGAAGAAGGAAAAGAGAAGGAACCACAAAATGTTGCAGTTATGGAGAAGTTCAAAGATGGTGACATCAATACTATGAGTATCATAGTGGATTCTACAAAATACCACTTGATACCCTACATCTCCCATCTTGACTCATCGAAGAAGAGGTACGATGCCATAACAAACCTCTTCTCAGTCAGAAACATTGGACAAGTTATGAGTCTAAAGAATGAGCTCCGTGACATGAAGATGAATGATGAGGACAACATAACATCATATTTTGTGATAATATCTCAGTTAAGAGATCAACTACAAGCTATTGAAGAGATCATCTCAGAGAAGGAATTGGTAAACATAGTACTCAATGGTCTTCCCAAGACATGGGATGCACTTGCTGCAAGCATGAACATAAGAAAGGAGTATCCTACATCTAAAGAAATTTGGACTTGTTGTTCTCAAGAAGAATCAAGGATCAGTGCAAAAGAGAAACCCCAAAAGAAGTACGATGATCAAGCCTTCACAAAAAGATTCAAGAAATTCAGGAACAAAAGGAAGTTTGGTTCAAAGAGGAAGACAAATCAAGAGAAAGATATTTTAGAAATACAATGCTTCAACTGTCGAAAGTATGGTCACTACAAGAATAATTGTCCTGAGCTAAAGAAAATGAAGGAGAAACACGAAGCATCAATTATCGAAGAAAAGGAACCTACAAAGAATATTAAGCAGGATGAAAGAGACTTCTTCTTCTAAAGGTAACAATACTCTTCTTATTTCTTGTACATATCTTGTTTGTATCGTCTCTGTACATATCTTGTATATCTATCTCTTGAAAGATAATGTGTTCCAAGAAGAACTATACCTATGGAAGAACAACAAGATAAGGATTGATATCATTAGATAATACACATGAAAGGATGAAACACATCAAACAAATCATGTGGAAGCTATTGCAAGATAAGACGAATCAATCATGAAGAGACTTAGAACAAGCAAAGACAGAAAGAAGTCAGCAATCAAGGGGAAATTAGAGAAAGACTTATGACGTTTTGTAGAAGACAACAAGACACAAGTGTGGACTCTGTTAGACAAAGAGAGCCAATTATATATTGTAGAAGACAATAAAGATGTAGACGGAAGCGTGGACTCTGTTAGACGGAGGGAGCTGATTATATGTGCTCATACATGAAGCAAGGATTAGGAGGGAGCTAATCCTATGATCCATTGAAGATGATGAAGTATATATCCATGGTAGAAGCCATGAAAGATAGTATGTGTCTAGTTCAACCTCAGAAGAAGTCTTCTTTGAAGAGAAGCCTTAAAGTAACCCTGGTTGTCCATCCACATCCGTGATCCTATGATGAAAGAAAGAAATGAAATATTCCAAGAAAGAATGAGAAGCCAGAACAACCAGAAATTGTATTTAGAATCACAAGATTACCATCCTGATATGAACTCACTAAAAGCAATCAACTGAAAGTTGTGGTGAAGAACAATGTATATATGCAAGCATTGCAAGATAAAAAACTAGGGGTTCTCCCAGATGGAGGGAGAAGACTATGATGATTATTTGTTCCAGTAAACCAGACATATCTCTACATGAGTCATTATATCATCTGCAACATCCATGAGTTCGAGTTCTACATCAGATAAATGCAAAGACTAATTGAACAAAGAGCGTATGAAGAGAAACCTCAAGACTTTGAGGCATACCAGAAAGAGACCCTTGTATGCAGATGGAAAAAGACAACTTGGTGGAGAACCTCCAATGCACAGCAGAAGCGTGGTGAATATTTTCTATAACAAAGATATTGTATCAAGATGATTACTCAGTAGATCAAATCTCATGATGACAGAAGAAGTGCCACGTGTATATGTTCCAGTTTTCCAACAATGATATATTCTATTGATTAGAGCTACATGAAGCCTTCAAACAAGACCAGTGCTCCAAAATGAAGTACATTTAAAATCAAGAATTACATTATCTGTGATGAAGTTCATAAAGGAGAAAGAGGTTCTCCAATACATATCTCCATAGATGAGCAGATAAACATACATCTTGGTAAAGCTTTTGTCCAAGATAAAAGAGTTTGCGTACTCAAGTTGGAGCTCCTGGAGACAACTTCCTTGTTGAAAAAGAAATAGATGACTCCCAGGTTGGGAGGGAGCACTAATATGTATTGATTTATGGACAAACATTTTTCAGTTCGAAAAATGGTCTAGGATGAGAATTTTTTTTTCCAGATCGGAAAGTGGATTGAGATTTCTGATGGACAACGATTTCTCATTGTGGTTAACATGGGAAATGGTGTAGATTACTAATGTATCATAGACAGTGACTTCCCATTGTGGTTAACATGGGGAGTGGTCTAGGTCAGTCTCTCTTCTTGAGGGTTACTCAAGAAGACTATCCCGCCTCGTCGGACAACGATTTCTCATTATGGTTAACATGAGGAATGGTATGTTTTGGAGGCTGGTACAAGGCAATCTTTTCCTCTTGTGGTTAATAGAGGAAATGGTCTGGAGAGTCATTCCTTAGGGTTTATACATTCTCTCCAGGGTGCACTTTGATTAGTGTAGGAGGAATGGCCCAGGGTGGGGAATGGTCCAGGCTCAGCAATCAGGGACAGGCATTCCTTAGGGTTTATACATTCTCTCTAGGGTGCACTTTGATTAGTGTAGGAAGAATGGCCCGGGGTGGGGAATTGTCCAGGTTCAGAAGACAGGACAATTATTCTTCCTTGCTTGATAAGAATAGTCCAGATATCTCATTGTTCTACTCTGAGGGAAAATATTCTTTCAGATCTCACAGATGTGAGTGACAGATTGGCCCAGATGATTCAGTTTATATCATAACATTGTTTTTGTGCAGGTTGATATCAGATGATTGTTATGAAGACTGTATGATAGTAGATGTATACTATTGTGGTGGATGTGTTCCATTGTCCGTGACTATACATTGTTGATCAAGTACTTGTGTGTTACTTGGTATGATATTGTACCACTGGATCGTAGTTATGTACTACTATGGATAGACACAGTTGTGTTATATTTTGTTTCGATTGCCTTGAAGACTATCAGCAGTATTGGAAATGATTATTGGTTAGCTGGATAATCAAAGGACAAAGATTTCCCAGACGGAAAATGGTTCAGACCATTTACTCTTCTAGATTAGAAGAATGGCTCTTGTATCACTCTGTGGAGTGAGCATCATGTCTGATTACTAGGATAGAGTATGGTTTCGAGAGATGATGTAGCTGATGACACTGATGATGGTGGTGGTGCTCATGATCTAGTCTATACAACTATGTTGACGCTATCGGGTGAATGGTATATTTTTTTTCTCAAGACCATTACCTGTAATACCTCCCTAGCTAGGAGGGAGTGTTGATATTATGGTAGTTGTGGGAGGTATTTACCTCCACGTGTAAACTTGACGAGGATAGAATACTCCAGGAAGCAAGAAGAAACCCTAATGAGTTGGTTAATAACCCTATAAGACTTTTCGGCTCAAGAAGATAATTTATATTAGCTTATTAGACTCCAAGAGAAGAAGTCGGCCAGAAATAATAATATATATTGAACAGACAGATACCCAGAATCAAAATTCGGCCCAAGCAGATTAGCCAGAATTAGTATAAATACAAGAGGTCAGTTCTCATTCTAGAAAGCAGTATCAGAATTGCAGAGCATCAACTTATGCACATTGCAGTTCCCAGTCTTGTGCATGGGTTTGAGGAGAGCTTCCATTGCAGCTGCTACAACTAGCAAATCACGTTTGGCTTGGACTATCTCTTGACTAGGGTTTGGAACATCTGATCAACTCTTGTTGATGTGTTATCCTTGGGGAAAGGTGTGCTACCCTTTGTTTAGTTATCTAGCCTAGGGTTTGCTTCCAAAGTGATTCTCTATCAAGGTTAAGGTTCTCGGAGGGTGGCTTCGGCCTATGGTTGGGTGACAATAGAGATATTGTCAATGGAAAAATGAGCACATCCATTATATTCTAACACTAAGTGCAATAGATGAATTTGTATGGACAAATTATTGATTGTGGTATCATTATAGCCTAATTTATATAAGAATTCCCAACTCAAATAGAATGTTTTTTGGAATTGCACACTTATCCTATTAGAGGACATTCAGGGTTCCTATAATCCTACCGAAGGATCGAGAGGTTTTATTTATTTATTTTTATTTTTTTGGGGGGAAGGTCTTAAAACTTATGTTCAAAATTTTATGGTTTAATGTTTGGATTTCCAACAAAATAAGGGGGAGATAATCAAGACCCTAGGTCTTCTACAACCATTATCCATACCAAGTCAACGCTGGGAAGAGATCTCAATGGATTTTTACCCAAGTTTGAAGGAAATTATGTCATTGTGGTAGTGGTGAATCGACTCACAAAGTATTCATGGTTTCTCTCTCTTTCTCATCCTTTTAAAACAAGTACAATAGTTACAACATTCATGGAAATAGTTTATAAGCTACATATAATCCTCGAGATTATTTTAAGTGTCAGAAATCTGATTTTCATTGATAAATTTTGGGATGAATTATTTTCTTATTTGAGTACTCAATTGATTCACAATTCCTCTTACCATCCTCACTCTGATGAACATATTGAGATTGTGAATAAATTTCTAGAAGGGTGTCTTCATTTATTTACATGAAATAAACAAACATAATGGGTCAAGTGGTTTCCCTTGGCAGAATGGTGGTACAACACATCCTTCCATATTTCATACATAATGTCTCCATTTATGGCATTTAATGGCTATCATCCTCCATCCATCACATCACCCTTGAGAGGGAAATTGAAGGTTCGGGTAGTGGACGACCTCATAGAAAACCAACAAGAGGTTCTCCAGCTATTGAAGGACAACTTGGCGATAACAAAAAATAGGATGAAAAAACAAGCATGCCAACATTGCAGTGAAAGGGAATTTGAACTAGAGGATTTAATATTTATAAGGCTACAACCATTACAAATAGATTTCCTTCAAGAAATAAAGGAAGGACAAAAAATTAGCACCCAAGTACTATGGTCCCTATAAGGTGTTGCAAAGGAATAAAAGTATGTCTTACAAATTGGATTTTCCTTCATCTTAATGTGTACATCTAGTCTTCCATGTTTCTTTCTTAAAGAAGTTAATCGGTGAAAAGATCTCAGTTTAGATTATTTTATTATAGATTATGAAGAATGGAAAATCATACTAGAACCAAAAACAATTCTTGAAACAAGGATCAAGTAACAGTAAAATCGATTAATTAGTGAGCACTCATCAAGTGGAACAACCTATTAGTAGAAGAGGCAACATGTGAAGATGTATTCTTCATGCAAAAACATCCACGACTAATCAAGTGTTGAGGGAAATACTTATTTTAAGGGGAGGGGAATGTTAAGCCCTAGATATTGAGTTATTATAGTTCTATTGTTATAGTAATAGTGTCCTTGTTGGTCAACTAAACCCTTTAATTGTAATTGTACCCTTTGTTTCCTATATATACCATGGAGACCTAGTTTTAGTGAGCATATCATATTGTAAAAGGAGGTTTCCCCCCTTGAAGAGGCTTCTCATTCATTCTTATATATAATTCTCAAGGCATGGAATTACTTCTCTTTCTCTTTTAATTTTATTTGGTTGTTTGTTGCATAACAATTAAAGATTGAGTTTACCATTAATCGATTGTTAATGACAACATGTACTTATTATGATAGATGACTAGTATAGCTTGTGAAACATTTTGGTGATGGATTGTGGCATGTGGTTTTTCCTTGAATTTGTTATTATCTATAAGATTGTATGCATTTTAAACGAGTCATCTATTTTTTATCTCTAATTGATTGATTTTGAAAAAAAATTATTTGTTAAATGAAGAATATGAAGAATGTTATAGTACATGGAAATAGAATGATGAATTATCAATGAAATAGTCCATAAGATAATTATATGCATGTGAATTGAAAGTTAATGATGTGATAATTATGTATGAATCCTGAAGATATTAAGACTTAATTGATTCTAATGGATACTAAAATTTCATGCATATACTTATGATTTGACTTGATGAAGGATACACGTGATATATGTGATTGAATTGTTATGTATTGAAATGATAGTGATGGATTACTAAGTTTGCAAGAATGAATTACAAGTATATGGATTCCGAGAGTGTATGAAGATACCTAGACCAAATATGGAGTAAGGGCACTAGATGTCTTAATATAGATGATATGTGATTATGATTTAAATTGGTTTTTGGACAATGTTATTTGATGTGTGTCTCTAAGATGTGGGCAAGGACAAAGGCTAATGTTTCCATCTAATATTACATATGAATAAAGATTGTATTGAGAAGGTGTAATATGTGTATCTTAGGAGTGGTAAAGGTGTTTCCTATCTCTTAAAAACTCCCTCCATTTACCATGATTGGAAAAGACATGTGTTCATCCAAGAGGTTACGCATTATTATGAGGGTAGGCTATAAAGGTTGCTCATGAGGCTTAACTTTAGTAAGAACGAGGATTATTTATTCTTTAGTGACCATGTGTCTCTCACCAATAGTAAATGAGATGAAATTAAAGAGATATCAACCATGTTACATTTGTTCTTTCTCCATATAAATATATGTTTGAGTGATCATGATCTCACCCTTGATATTGGTTGAGAAGAGTTGAAGTGATCATATCCTTGCCCTTAGTATTAGTATTGGTTGAGATTCATCATTCTAAAATATAAACATCATTTATATGCATTCCATTTAGAAATGGTATTTTTATCATGATATAAGTGAATTCATGGAATTAGTGTTCATATAGATAGAGTGCACTCATTTATAAAGGAGGGAGGGAGATATATGGACAAAATAGAATAGAATTGATTTTAATGTAAAATAAATATGTATTAAAAACATTTAGAGTTGAGACACACTTTATATTTAAAAAGGTTTTATTTAATTAAAAAGGGTAATGATATGCACACACCCACATAGAAGGTAAAATACATTTAGAGTTGAGACACACGCTTTATATTTAAAAATGTTTTATTTAATTAAAAAGAGTAATGATATGCATACACCCACATAGGAGCTAAAATAGAGGAGGAAAACGTAGTTAGAAAATGGATGAGAAAAATTAAAGAAATATAGTTACTAACAAGGCTAAGTAATTGGAATAGGAATATTAGTTAATTATAGGACTTACGTATGAATTGGCATGTGACATTTTGCACAAACACGATAAAACAAAAGGAAGGATAACCATGAGAGGCACCTTTTATGCACCCCCAAATGCCAAATGG
This sequence comes from Picea engelmannii, assembly GCA_009831015.1. Taxonomy (NCBI): domain Eukaryota; kingdom Viridiplantae; phylum Streptophyta; class Pinopsida; order Pinales; family Pinaceae; genus Picea; species Picea engelmannii. The sequence continues at coordinate 462,295 of ML781219.1, read as the reverse complement.
ATGTGATAATGTTGAGATTTACATGGAGAGTTTGTGAGTGTGATCTAATTGTGCAAAATCCTAATCAAGTATGGTTCTTGTTGTGGTAGGGATTCTACATTTTCTTTATAGGAGAGTCACATAATCATTTGTTGAGTAACATAATCATTTGTTGGACGTTTATAAGTTTTTCATAAATATGTATATATTTTTTTATATAGTCTTTGTAGTTTGGAGATTCCAAAAAAGGAAGGATATAGTAGGGTGGTCAACTATTAAACTCAAGTTACTTCGTAAGGGAAAAGAAAGAATCAAATTCTTATAGAAAACTTGGAAAAAAAGTTGAAAAAAAAATACTTAAATTTCAAACTAAGAAGTACATGTTTCTGATATTCATAAAATTTATCGCTTATTTCTTACTATTTTTATAAAATTTAAATTGAATTTTGATTTTCTATAATTCTAAAGTTGATTCTTTATTCATGGAGGGAATGGATCCCAACTAGAGACATTCGTTAACCTTACATAGTCAATCAATTTCCATGTAGGATACACTAGTCTTAACTCTTGCATGCAAGATTGTATGGAAACAAATTGTTTAAATTTTCTCATGATGCATAAGTGCTCACACCTTGTATAAGTCATAGTAGTAAGCTTCTTTAATTTTTCCTTAAGCATACTATGAGCACATCCTATAGTGGCCTATTTGCATGAAAAGTAAGTAAAAAAAATTGCCTATTTTCAAGATTTTTTTATAAATTTTTTCTAAGTTTTTTGGAGATGAGTTTTATTTTTTAGAAATGATGTCAGGTTTAAGCTCACATAGACATATAAAAACAAACATAATTGATTCCTTCTAAATTTGAAATTAAATTGTACTCTTATTATTATGACATAGATATATAAAAACATAATTGATTCCTTTTTAGATTTGAAATTAAATTTACTCTTATTATTATGATCATAGAAAATTTTCCTTAAGTAGTAAAATGAATGTTGTACTTTTATATCCTTGTTAATGAAAAATACTGACCTCCATAGAACATAAAGGGTAAAATAAAAAAGTATTCTTCCAAGCAAGGTATCACACCAAGCTAAGACTATCATAGAAAATTTTCCTTAAGTAGTAAAATGAATGTTGTACTTTTATATCCCTGTTAATGAAAAATACTTTAACTATATGAGTTTAATGTATTCATGATGAAGTTATGCATATTTAAATAGAATTAGTAAAATGAATGTTGTACCTTTATATCCTTGTTAATGAAAAATACTTTAACTATATGAGTTTAATGTATTCATGATGAAGTTATGCATATTCAAATAGAATTAGTGAAGACCTTCCATTTATGCTTCTTGAGTAGTTGTATATAAAGACTTTGAAATGAGGGATAAATATGAATTTGTAACACCTAGAAAATGGATATAATGACCTCAAATATTGATAGATTTATGATATGCAAATACAACTTGAGGACACACCCTTAGGTACATAATTTTGTATACTTACTTATATGTTATGCATATTCCAATAATAAAAGTGTTGTATTCTTGGTTTGCATGAATTTTCTCATGAAAGGAACCCATAAGTAGGAGGTGAAATTTGGCAACATGCACGAATCGGAATATTATTCTTATAACTTGAATGAAGATACTTCATATCACAAGTCAAGAGAAAGAATTTAACTTAGTCATAGGAATAAGTTTGTAAATTGTTTTTGAATTTTGGAAGTAATGGAAAAAATTTGTATTCTTCCCAAAAATTGTATGGCAAATTAACATACATAGTATGTTATTAATTTGTGCATTCTTAATGGCCAAGGATCCATTGTGTGTGGGGGTGGGGGTGTTATGAATCCTCTAATAAATAGGACACATGATAGATATTATGTCATTATGTCATGTATTTTCTAAAATATTAGAGTATCCATTGTGTGTGGGGGTGGGTGTGTTATGAATCCTCTAATAAATAGGACTCATGAAGAATGATTGTTCTTAGATATTAGATATTATGTCATTATGTCATGTATTTTCTAAAATATTACTTGATGTGATTATATATCCTATTATAATTTTATATCAATAAGAATAAAGTAAAAAAATATTATGCATGCAATATAAATTCAAAAAATTAGCATGTTTGTAATTTGATGATGGAATGGATGTAATAGGAATTGAATGTCAACTTTTATACACAGACACATACAATCATTCAATATATATATATATATAGTTGGCGTAGGTTAATTTTGGGAGAAAATCAAGGAAGTTTTGAAGAAATCAAGGAAGAAATCGGAAAATATAAGGAAACGCTAGAAAATGGGGAGCGCATTGAAAACAAAGGAAAACCAACGCCGAGGAAAAGAAGTTACAAAGTGGACAAACTTCTACGGAGCAGTTAGAAAATGGACAAGTGTCGACTTGGAAAATGGTTGGATCGTGGACCAGTTGAGATTGAGTCAGTTGGAAAGTGGACAAACCTAATCCACTTAGGGTTAGGGTTTTTGTAAGGGATTTGTCCCATTTTTGGTATAAGTAGAATGTATTAGGACTATGGAAATCGTTGGAAGTTCTGAGTTCTAGATTTTGTTAGTCTATGCATGTTTGAAGATTTGTTCTAAGTTCTGTGAAGACTATTGTGATCTGTGGAGATCAATTGTAATGGAGTAAGAAATTTATAGTGCACGTCACTGGATTTTGAAGGAAGAATAATAAACAGATGAAGAGACCCATATTTGTGGGTGTAGCCCTAGGAGGGGGTGAACCACGGTATATCTGGGTGATGTGTGAATGTTTGTAGTACTTGTGGTTATATTTGATTTAATGAGTTTTATGATGAACTTGTTAAAATGATAAAGGAAATAATATTGTGCACTAAGGATAAACCGATGAAATCTGTAGAACAACACTAAATGGATGAATGTCATAGTTAGTATTCAGATCTGAATCTTATGTTGCAGTAAATGAATATATGTCATTGGGTATATGTTTTTATAATGGTTAATGAAGTTTTGTTGGAATAGTTTTGTCACTGGTCAGAACTAAGATCCAGCTAGGGTTAGCATAATAAATGGGTATTCGAGGGCTGACATTTGAGTACATCTAATTCCCTTGAGAGAGAAGCACATCCCATCCCATGGTTACAGACACCTGATTCCTGTGGCCACCCATTGAATCCATCTCAGGTGAGACTACGCAGTGCAATATGTGTGTTGTGTTGCCTTCTAGTATTCAAAAGGGCCGATGGTCGAAGGGTTGTTGGTAATCCTATAGTTAGAACCTAGGTCAACCCATAAATCCAACAAATGGTTTTGTTTCCAGTTGGAACTCGGAATATTAGATCGGGAGGTATGTATCACGCAGTATATCGCAAGGGTTTAAGAAAAGGGATTTTTTTAGGTTGGAACCCCACGAAAGTGAAGATTGAAAGATGGTTGATAGTTCAGGAACTAGAGATTTCCCACAAAGATAATAGAATCCCTAGGTTTAAGCCAAGACAATACTTGGAGAGATATATATTCAGTGAAATACACGAGAGTTTCTTTACCAAGCTTCCCACGCTATTACAAGAGTGGATAGAATGGTTGAAAGATACACATACGACAAATAAAGTTAGATTAGTGGAGTGGACAAAAGAGAGTATCGCGCAGTTGAAGAGGGTTAATAACTAATTCATGTGCATAGTATATTTATGGCTAGAAAACATTGTAGTGGGGTATATCATTGAATTTGTAGTAGATACATTGAAGTCTTATAGTGTAGTAGAGAAGGATTTTCTTAAGAGTCCAAGGGGAAGGTACATCAGGGCATTGTACACTTCAATCAAGATATTATTGCATGATAAAGTGATATTAACCATGGAATCAAAAAACTAAACTACCATGTGTGTATGGGGGAGTTAGGGGAAAAACTGAGGAAGGTCTGAGATGGAGGGGGAAATGGATAGAGGAGAGTGCAATAAAGAGAAAGATCCCATTATTATGGATCAAGAGAAGATACATGAAATTATGCAGAAGGAAGGAGTGACGCACAGTGGCAAACCCTACCAGTATAAGCTCAATAGGAAGAAAAGAGCAGTAACTGAGAGGGAAGGCTTGGAGAGTGATGAGGAAGAGGTAGAGGATATTTGTGTTATGGAGAACATTGAAGAAATATTGTGCGTCGCATATGAAATAAAGACTAGAGGAGCAGGATCTAATGAGGAAGCAAGTACCCCTGTCCAGATCTGAATCAATGTAGAACCTACAACCCCATGTACAATTAACACATCAGCAAAGAAAGAGTTGTTTAGAGAACCAGTGACCGACAGACAAAGGAATCTAGGAGATCATAATAGATGTGAGGGTACAAGTGGAAGTACCAGCAACAATGTAGGTAGTGGTACAAGTGGAAGTACCATTAGGAATACCAGTGGGAGTTCAAGTCCAAACAACAGTACACAGATAGTAGTACCGTGAGGAGAAAATACAACACATTTTACAATGGTAGGTGTAGATCCAATGATAATATTATCATAGTTCCATAGGGATGGAACAGAAGACCCAGAGAAGTACCTATTCATGTGTGAGTGAATATGGGAAGCGAAAAGAGTCATTGATGAGGAAAAAAAAGTAGCACAGCTAGCAATAATGTTCAGAAATTGCGCACTGGATTGGTACATGAATCTAGTAGTAAACAATCCACATGGTGCACCGAGAAAAGTAGCAGAGATCACGCAGGAACTAATCACTAAGTTTCATAAGAAGAAATCAGAGGATCAGTTTATGAATGAGATGATTGAGTTTAGATAGAAACCAAGAGATTTTGTATGGGACATCGATCATAAATTCAAGACATTGAAAGGTAAATTGAAGTATCCCATTTCTGACATGCAACACAAACAATTGTTTATAAACTATCTATTACCACATTTCAAATATCCATTGAGACAACAAAAAATTCAAACCCAGGCAGAGGCACTACAAGTAACGATGTTGTTAGAGGATAATCAGTATAATCAGACAGATCCATCTATAGAGGAGTTGAAGGAAGACTTGAAGAAATTGGCAGTGCAATTAAACTAGAATAAAAGTAGGGAGAAAAGAGAAGCAGTGTTGTGTACCCTATGCATATCATAGGGACATCACAAAAATGAGTTCTCGACATTTTCACAGTACCTAGGAGTAGGGATTCCAAATCCATTTCCTACAGGAGGTCCTTGGTGTGAAATATGCAAGACACATGGGAATGATCCTTGTCACTGCCCTATGATGCAGAAGTACCAGACAAAACCGAAGAGTACTTTCTGTAACTTGTGTAAGTCAGTGGGACATGAAGAAAAAAATTGTAGATACCTGGAGTTAATGAAGGAAAGAACCTCATGTGCATACAGGATGTAGGTTGAGTTGATGACAGGACAAATTGTCCCACAGTTTGGCAATGCAAAGCAATTTCAATTAGTGACACGATTTTAGCAACACAGTGGTATAATCAGGCACCATAGTATCATCAACAGAGCATGGATCCACAAGGGAACAAAGGAGGATTCAGAGGTAGAGGAAGAGGAGGAATGGGCAGAGGTAGAGGGACTATTATCTTCCATGATTTCCAGTAGCAAGGACACTATGTTAGATGTTTTCCTCAACCAACAACAACATGTATGTACTGTCGTGAAGCAGATTACATGACAGAAGATTGACCGAAGTTAAGGACAAAGATCTAGGAGAAGAGGAATCTAAATAGCCAGAATTTTCAATGGATTATTGTAGAAATAAGGGATCCTGGGAGGAACCTCAATATAGTGACTAGAGGAGGAGTGAAGACATGAGTAGATGCACATAATCAGAAGAAGAAATCTCAGTGATGAATTCAAAAGAACACTCAGCCACAACAGGATTTTGATGCAAAGAAGGATTTCCTAAAGGAGAATGTATCCTCCACATTTAATACTTTGTTGAGGTATGATACTCTTATTTTTTATATGCCTCATTATTTGGATCATAATTGTAAAGGAAAGAAAAAAAAAAAAGTAAGTAACTTAAATAATTTCCTGGAATCTTGCTTTAATTACTTAATGATAAGAATGTCATGGATTTTCTTAAAAGTATGCTTGAGAAATGTAGCATAGTGGAAGGGGTTGGAACAAAACCAAACAAGATTAATCATGTCCATAGAAAGAAAAGAGCTATACAAGAGTTCAGATTGAATGGGAGAACCTACACTAGGGTATTCACCTATCCAATTGATTCTATAAAACCAACATAGAGTGATTCCCATAGGTAGATTGAAGAATATAATAGTGGATCTAGATGGTTTGTGCACCATAACAGACTTTGAAGTGATGGATATGGTGGATGAGTCTATACCATTTCCAACATTAATGGGAATTGATTGGGCCTTTGATAATCAGGCCATAATTAATTTAAAGACTAGAAAGATGATATTTGAAGCTGGGAATTTAAGGGTAGTAGAACCTTTAGATCCCTTAGAATGTGAAAGATATGTAGAACCTATGCCTGATAGTGTTCTAGAGGATTATGTGAACCAGTTGTATAGGACTACTGCGCAAGATGAAGAATATGTGAATCCAACTGCAGATGGAGTGCTCAGTTGGAGGAGTATTAATTTTGACATGTCAGATTCTTATACTGGAGTGTAAAACTGGCAACAAATATTTCATGAAGTCTCTACTAGGAGGTGTGTCAGAGTTACACACGCAGTAAGATGGGTTGGGACAGAAGTAATAAAGTTTCCCATATTTAATGAAGAGGAAAATTTAGAAAACTTCCTGATAGAGTTTGAATCAGAAGTTTTGGATAGTCAGAGACTATTAGTGTTAGATATATCACTGAGGGACACACCTGCACAATGGTGGGGTGCACATAAGAAGGTAATTCAGGACTGGTATCATTGTAAGCAACTGATGCACATAAGATTTGGTAGGATTCAACATGATAGAATCTTACAAAACTATGATGGAAGAGGGAACCCAAGACAACACATATATTATTGTGTCACTAACTGGATATTGGTACCACCAGGGGAATGGAAACATTACTTTATTCATATATTAGAAGGAATACCTAGCAATTGGTATAAGGAGTAGGAACTACATAGAGAAACTGCAAGTTGAGGCGCAGTGCAACTGAACTTTATTAGAACCTTTGCATTTGAAAGTGAGAATCCATGGGTGGATCTAGCATTATAGAGGATCAAAGGTAATATATTTTAAGAGTATAGGGTAGATACAGCGACAGTAGACATAGATTACAAAAAATAAACACTTGAAGAATTAGTTTACTGTTATCAGGTCATGGAGCATGAAGAAGCAAAGGAGAACCCACGTGACATACATATATTAGAAGGGGAAGGAGAAAGAAGGTTGGAAGGACCCCTGTTACAATCATACGAGTTTAAAGAACCTATGAAGATTAAAAAGGCCAATATTGGGACTGAAGAGAATCCCAAGATAGCCAGCATTGGATATTATTGGGACAATGAGGCAATGGAAAAGATAATGGAATTACTGCATGAGTATAGTGACTTATTCCCAGCCACATTTTCAGATATGAAAGGGGTAGCATGAGAACTTGGGGAAATAAAGATACCCCTCGGACTAGAGGTAATAGTTATACAAATACCATAGAGATTAAACCCCATCTATAAGCAGTAAGTTAAGACAGAAATTGACAAAATGATAGAATCATGAATCATAGAGCTTGTGGAAGAATCATAGTGGATTAGTCCAATGGTGGTCTAGGAAAAGAATACTAGAGGGATTAGGATATGTGTGGATATGAGGAAGTTAAATGATGCATGCCTACATGATCATTTTCCTACTCCATTTACAGATGAGGTTTTAGAAAATGTGGGAGGACAAGAAGTGTACTCTTTCACAAATGGATTTTCAAGTTACCATCAAATCAGAATTGCTCCGGAGGACAGGTACAAAACTACATTTGAAACAGAGTGGGGGTCATATCAGTACATAGTAATTTCATTTGGTTTAAACACTGCACCAACAATATTTTCTAGAGTAGTAGTAGTTGCATTAAGGAATTTTCTACATAATTTTTTAGAGGTTTATCTGGATGATTGGACAATATTCATTTTATTGAAGGACCATGTAGAAATTATGAGGTTAATGTTATAAATATGTAGGCAATGTCATATCTCATTGAAAATTAAGAAATGTATATTGAACACAGCATTTGGCATCCTACTTGGGCACATTGTATGCAAATAGGGCTTGATAGTAGACCATGTGAAGATTGATGTTATTGTCAATTTACCACCACCAAAGTCAGTGCATCAGTTGAGAGCAACATTGGGCCACACATGATACTACAGAAAATTCATAAATGGCTATACAAAGATTACTGCGCCCATGGATAATTTACTGAAGAAAGGCATCAACTTTCAGTGGAATGATGAATGCCAAGAGAGCTTGGAATACTGAAAGAGAAGATGGTGACAACACCAATTATGAGGTTTCCAGATTAGAAAAAATAATTTAATTTGCATGTGGATGCTTCATCCATTGCACTTGGAGCAGTTTTGGCACTACCAGGTGAAGGAGACATTGATCACCCAATATATTTTGCTAGTAGAAAATTGTTTGATTATGAGAAGAACTATAATACTACAAAAATGGAAGGTATGTCTATGGTATACGCCCTACAAAAGTTTAGACATTATTTATTGGGTCAACATTTTAATATTTTTATAGATCATTCCGCTTTGAAGTACCTAGTTAACAAGCCAGTGTTGGGGGGGAGGATCTATAGATGGTTTTTATTGTTTCAGGAATTTGATTTTGAAATCATAGTAAAAACAGTGAAGGTGAATGCAGGACTAGATCATCTGTCAAGAATTACTAATGGAGAGGAGCCAAAGAACCTGGAGGAGAATTTTCTTGATGTTAACTTATTGTCTGTTCAGATTGCTGATGATTATTTTGCTGAGATTGTTGGATTTTTAAGCACAGGAATGGCCCCCAGGGAATTTATTGTCATAGGAAAAATAGTTTGTAGTGCACGCTGCATACTATCAATTGATTGCAGTCCATTTATACAATTTAGGTGCAGATGGAATGTTGAGAAGATGTGTGATGGAGCATGAACGCTCCATGGTGTTAGCAGAAGCACATGAAGGTATAGCTGGAGGGAACTATGTAGGAAATCCTACAACACAGAAGGTGATGCACACAAGATTATGGTGGCCTACAGTACATAGGGATGCAAAGAAATACTGTCAGACCTATGATGTATGTCAGAGGGTGGGAAAACCATCCAAAAGGGATGAAATGCCACTTATTCCCCAAGTAACTTTACAGGTATTTGATAAATGGGCTATATATTTCATTGGACCCATTAACCCACCAGCAAAGAGTTCAAGAGCCATATATATCATCACTACGACAGAATACTTAACTAGATGGGCATAAGAAACCCCATTGAAGGATTGCAGCGCAGTTTCTCTTTGAGAACGTGGTGACCAGATTTGGATGTCCCAAAAATTTTTTGAGTGATCAGGGAACTCATTTTATTAACAATACAATTAGAGCTATGAATGAATAATTCGAAATAAATCATCAGAAGAGCACACCTTACCATCCCCCGAAAAAATGGCACAGTAGAATATTTTAACAAGATTATAGAAAATGCATTGACAAAGATTTGCAATGTGAATAGGGACAATTGGGATTTGAAGGTATCAACAGTGTTATGGGATTACAAGACTACATGCAAGAAGCTTATAGGACAAACACCATTTAGACTGGTGTATGGGCAAGAAGAAGTGGTTTCATTGGATTATTTAGTACCTAGTCCACACATTGCAGTGATCACCAACATGACAGAAGAAGGTGATGTGCAAGAAAGATTAGATCGACTGATGGTGCTAGAAGAAGACATAATTCTAGCAGGATTTCACCAAAAATTACAGAAAGCGAAAGACAAAGCTTGGCATGATAGGCACATAAAGAAGAAAATATTTAAGGAAGGAGATCTAGTTCTCCTCTATGACAACATGTATCTACAACACCCTAGGAAGTTCAAGATGCACTAGTTAGGGCCTTATTAGGTAGAGGCCATCACAAATGGAGGTGTTGTGCAACTGAAAGATCTTGCAGGGAAGAATATCAGAGGAATGGTAAATGGTAGTCGATTGAAGTTGTATCAAGACATTCAACCTAACAACCTGAGGTAAAAACAGAAAAAGGAGGTATGATTGTACATATAATATATAGTAGATATTAGAAGAAAAAAAAAAATCCATAAAAAGAAGAAATGTAATAAGAAGAAAAAAAGATAGGAGAATAGTAGAAGGCTTTGATGTAATAGAATTGTTAGCATTAACAGTGCGCCACAAAAAAACTAGTGTTGAAGACACTATGCACTGGAAAGTAGTTGACATGTACAAAATTACAACGCATAGGAAAAAATGAAAAAGAGAAAACTATCGGTGCAGAACAGTTATCAGTACGTCGTCCTGCTATAAAGTAAAAAAAGGGGATAAATGTAGTCATTTGTGTTTTTATCTAAGGAGAAGAACGAAGAGTGAACCCTAAGCGCAAGAGAGTTAGAATTATTGACAGTAGGTTGAGATTTGTAGCACAATAGTTCAGATTCTAGAAAGATGTCGCCACCACGAGTTGGAGTACCGAGAAGGGCTAGTCGAAACACGAGAAGTAGTGCTCGGGTGACGCAAACAAGGACACAAGGCATGTCGACAATAGTTGATGTGGATGAAATCCATACGCCAGAGTATGAGCCACATAACACGCATGTGGAGGAGGAATAAAACCCATCACAGGAGGTCGGGCAGCCTGAGGAAGATGCAGACAGAATAAATTATGATGCGCCGAGAAGAAAAGGGCCACGTGACAAAGAACAGGCCATGGGTTCAACATAGCAGGGCCTAGAGTCGGAATAAGAACAAGAAACAAAGAAAGAGGGCATAGTTGAAGTCAAGGCATCATCCTCGCAAGGGAAAAAGAAAGTTCAGGCTGGAAGCAGTGCGCAAGGAATATCATGCACACAGGTAGAGTTGAAAATTGTAATACCAAAGATCCTAGTTGGAGTAAAAGTGGATGATTAAATGATAGGAGGCGTGAACGGTATAAAGTATTCAGACCATGATGTAGCAAATACCGTCAAATTCTCGTATTTGGCATAAAGAACTACATGGCATGTAGAGGAGAGGGTCCATCAGGTGCACCATTGTTGGAGCCTGCACAATGGATCATGGGGCTCTATAACACAGGGATTATGAACTTATTGGATATACTGCACTTTGGGTGTGGTAAATACATCAACGAATGTGTGAAACAACTCCTATCAAGGGTGCATGGAGGTGTCTTATAGATGGATAGGCTAGTGCCTATCAATGTGGACTTAATAGCAACAATTACTGGGCTACCCACAGATGGGGAGAAGCCAAAACAATATCTGGATGACAAGACTAAGCCAAAGGCCATTTCTGATGAAATTAAGGAAAAATATGGCACAAATAGAGGGAATAGGGAGATCAAGATAAATGACATAAATGATTCAGTGACAAGATTTTCTACAATTTTGTTAGGGTGTAATTTAATGTGGAAATGCAAGAAGGAAGAAGTACCAGCATGGGTGGTAGCATCTACAGCGCAGTGCACGAATGGGAGCTCAATGAGCTAAGCCCCTTATTTTCCCAATTCCTTCCTGGAGGATTGTATGGATACACAAGATTGGGGCTTTGAGTTCTACTACTCATGGCTACTCATCCTCATTACACTTGTAGGTTGGAAAGAACCGGTGTATACTTTGTTTATTCAAAGATTAGGAAAGTGTGGCGCAGCTCGGTACACTTCCTTAAGGAGCACAACAGACTCGAAGAAGCAGAGGGTGAACAGTGATACATTTGTGCTATACCTTTCAAAGATCTAGGATCACTTAGCTAATAGGTGGAGAATATCACCTGAGACAGTCCAAGAATTTGGACATATTGCTAATTTTCATGCCACGCGCTACAGTATTGGTTGCAGGAAAAGAGGGATCTAGCGAAGGAATGGTTACCACTGAGCTACTGCGTGATGATGCAGGATATCCAAAAGAAGGTCTAGGAGTGGCCTAATGCATGGAAGGTGCCAGTAAGTCCAAGGAGAGTGCCAACAATACAGACTCGGATGCAGGATAGAACAGTCCCTACGCAGCAGACATGCAGAAATGGTGTGAGAAAAAAGAAGAATACAACACAAGTCCAAGTGGGGGGAAGAAACCCACCTCAAAAGAAATGAAGGGAGCAGAAGAAACCACAGGGTGCTTCCACACAGGATCCATAGCACACAGGGAAAATACCAGGAGTTACAAGAGAACAAGTGCGCACAACGAAGTGAGGACAAAGACACATGATATACCTGTGGAAGAAGAAGTGAGACATGAGATAGGGGTGGATACACACATGCTAGATACATCTAAGCTAGCAGATGCCCAAAATAGGATAAAATGGGAGAAAGCAAGTGGCTCAAGGAAGAAGGTGAAGGCCCATAGGACACCACCTCACACATCACTAACAGTAGATGATGTTGAATTAGTAGCTACAACCATTGAAGATCGGCTATAAGAGGCTTGGGAGAATGTAGAGAAGCATAGAGATTCAATTATTGAGCAGGTGCAGGAGATAAAAACTCCACTGGAATAGTTAAATGTTAGGGCAGAGCAGCGACAGAAAGACACACCAGTAAAGACTATGGAAGGAATCCCAACAGGGGAAACAATGTAGATCGCAACATAAGGGAGCACAAATTTCATTATAACACCTGATATGTTGTTCATGGATGAGGAGGCACCACAGAAGCCTCTAAAGGAGATAAAGACATTGGACTTGGCATTGCCCAATATCCCAACAAAGGCGTTGTACAAATTGCAGATCAGTGTCGCACAGGAAATCCAGTCCAGGGAAAGGTTGGATGCGACAAACTTACATATACCACAGGAGGATAACATAGCATTGAAGGAAGCAATTAGCTAGGAAAGGAAGAAGAAGAAGTGAGAGAAACATAAGATAGAAGAGATGGACAAACACATTGGCACAATGTTTCAAACAATTCGGTATAGCGCAGGATCAGAGGAAGTATCATCAAAGGAAAATATAAAGAAAGTAGCTCATGATTTGGAGTAGTATACGAACCAAATAAAGGATATGAAGGAGCATGCAGTACCCACTACTCCTCTAGAAGTAAGTTCACAACAAGATCAAGTTGCAACATCATCTACAGAGAATATAGCACATGATATACAAAATATGATAGAGATGTTAGAGAAAAGTGCCCAACTATGGACACACTTACAAGAAGATGGAAGCCTGCAGAAGATGCAAGGAAAGGAGGATAGGGTCCAAGTAGTAATGGAAGACTTGAAACAGAGACAGAAGACGATGTCACTTCCTAAAAAAATTAAGACAACTTCATAAATGAAGAGTCTACATTCAAAATAAAAGGCAGTGAAAGCATAGAAGATTGCAAGGCAGGCTTAGTTGGAGCCTTTGTAGGAAGAGGTTGAGCAGTTGGTCATGGAGATTGATGTAGAAAAATCAAAAGTGGAATAGATAGGTTTGGAGGGGGGAGAAATATTGAAACCTCTAGTCATCGTGAAAATGGTAGAAGCCATGGCAGAAAAGAGAAACCAGGCTCAGGGTCAATGCCAGCAAGAAACATATATGTATGAAGCACTGGTACAGGTAGTGAAAGATGCAGGAGTCATTGAGTGAATCGGGACGAGTCACGATGTCAGTGTTGGGGGCCTGTTGGCATAGGCCAATTTTGGAAGAAAATCAAGGAAGGTTTGAAGAAATCAAGGGAAAAATCGAAAAATACAAGGCAACGCTGGAAAATGGTAATCCAAAAAGGATCCAGAGAAGGCTAAGAAAAACTCAGAACTCGCAGAAGCAACTAAGGACACTCAAAATGGCGTCAACAGAGAGAGAAAGGGAAAAAATTTCAAGGTTCTCAAAATTCAGTGAAAATGACATCATCATGAAGAGCGCGTCACAAGCTTTCCAACTGCACAAACGAATCGTCAAACAAAGTTACAGATCAAAATATATTCACAGTCAAAGTTTGGTCAACCTCGCCCAGTCAACACAAGGATGAGTTAGCATCCGTACTATTGATGTCAGCATCAATACGGATGATGTCAGCATCCATACTGCATACGTGGCATGTGCAGGAGGTGACATGTGTCATGCTAATGTCAGCATGGTAACGTGGAAGCACTAGAGGCTGCCACGTGTCACTCATATTTGGCATTTCTGAGTCATTTTAGGGACCAATAAAATTGTGCCACATGGCAGTTCATACAGTGACATGGTGCTAACATGGCAGTCTGTATAGTGATGTGGCAGGACAAGTTGGAAGATCGTACACTGACGTGGAAGGGTTATGTTACAGTGGTTGGCGTGGCCCAGTCATGGGCTGCCACGTGGCAATGGGAAAATTCCCAATGACAACCCGTGATCGAAATATCAAAAAAAAATAAGATTTGGCGAGTCCACCAAATCTGGCGGGATCCCGCCAAATCTGGAAACCGACCAACAACTAGAACCATCGCCAAAGTAGCAGAACGACATATGTTTAAATATATATATATATAATTACAACGGTTAAGCCAAAACGGGAGGCCCGCGGGCTTGACCCGAGGACCTCCCCTCTTATACACGCCTTAATATATGCTCTATAACCAATAGGCCAACGGCCTCACATTGGTTTAAATGTTGGTTTAATTATTTAAAATATAAATCCTCCCAGTGATTAAAGGAGGGTGCGCATGGTTACGGACAAGGATGTAGTTCGAGACATATTCTCAGTATTTATTACAGGTTGCAAGGCATGGAAACCGAGAAAAAAATCCTCTTGGGCCTAGGAGTGCCAGAGTCGAATCAAGGCATGGAGATAGTCATTTTTGGGTAATTCAATGCCACGAATTCAGTGGTGTTGTATGTTTTCTTATCTAAGCAAAACTTCTGCAGCTTGATTTCAGAATGAGGTATACTTATGTATTTTGCCAAATTATTTTGCTGAGTTAATAAGAAGGCCTACCCATTTGAGGGAAGGAACCAGAGAGCAGGACCCAGAGAAGTAGTCCATTAGGGAAAAACTCTGTTATCAAGTTTTTTGTGTTCAAATTTGATGCTTATGTCTCTTCATTATTGAGATTTTTCTTCTTTAATGGTGCACTTTAATTTTTTCTCAATTAATGCAATTCTTTATAAGTCACTCGATGAAAAGATCCCGGATCATGTTGGTATCAGATCATTTGTCTTTGACTTAAATTGTTGAGTGTGAATGCTTAATAGGGCCAAGCATAAACAAGGTGAAGGAACCCTTAAGACTTTCAATCTTGAAGTTGGTCGTGCATCTCGAAGTAAAAAAAATGGCAGAAGAGGACAAGCATGATGAACAGGAGAAAAAGTTTCATATGGTCTTTTATCGCATGTCAGAAATGGTCGAATGAATGTATGGAGGCTACGAGAAGAGGATGAAGAAGAAACTAAAGAAAAAGGAAGCACATGTTGATGATGATGCTTCGATAAATCAAGGGGTTGGAGGAGACCCTCCTGAGTCTCCATCTTCACCATCAAGTTCTAGTTCTTCTTCCTCTGAGCATTCTCATCATTCTCATCATTCTAGCCATAAAGCCTCTTTTAAGAAACCATTATTAAAGCTTGATGTAAAATTTGCTTTACCTATGTTTAATGGAGATGCTAATTCTGAAAAGCTGGATAATTGGATCTGATAGGTTGAAGTATATTGTCGTGTTCAACATATTGATGAAGAGGAAGTTAAAGTGCAACTGACTTCTCTTCGGTTGGAAGGCACCGCTCTCGTATGGTGGGAGAGAAAACTTCAGGAAATAAGTAAGTGTGGTAATCTTCTTTCCTCATGGTCGGAATTTAAATCAGCAATAAAGAAGCAATTTTATCCATTGGGTTATTGTAACAACCCTAATTAATTATGTAATTATCTTGAATAATTAATATTAATTTAATTAATTATTAAAATGACTTTATGAATATTTTATTATAATATTATTAACATTGGTAGATGAAGTAATGAATGGGAGAGATAAGGTAGTTGAAGGATTAATGGGGAGATAAGGTAGTTGAGGAATTAATGGGGGGATAAGGTTGTTGGGGGATTAATGAGGGGGACTTGAGAGAGGAGGATAAGAGAGGAGGGGAGGACTTGGAAGAGGATCTCATTTTTATTTTTGGTTTGATAATTTTTGAAAGATAGAGGGAGAAGGTGGAGGGAAAAACAATTTTGGACTGCATTTGTATTTTTTATTTTACTGGCAGCTTGCTTGAGGAGCTTGCTTGAGGAATTTCACAGGGGGCACCTGTTGCTGGGAATTTTGGGCTCGGGGGTCAGGAGACCGTAAGGAATCCTGGAGCTAGGGAGCCAGATAGGTTGTTCCTAGTTGGCTAGGAGGTTAGTCAGTTTTGGGCAGAGCTTCAGGCAGAGTTGGAGAACAACAATAACATCAGTTGGAGGTATGTATTTTCATTATTATGTTGTGTTATGTGGTTTATTATCATGTTGCTCATAAATTTTAATTATGTTGAACATGGTTATATGCTGAATAATGAATGGTTATGCGTTGAATAATATATTGTAAAGAATTTAGGATAGCAATTCTCTATTTAAAATTATGTTTTATAAGGCTCTGTAGGAGAGACCTTGCACATGGTATCAGAGCCTGATTTCAAAACCTGAAACCTAGGCTTGACCACCCACAACACTGGGATTTTTCTTTTTTCATCTGCAATCCAATTTGGTTTGTTACAAGCATATTACAGGCAACCGAATCATCCTACAAAATAAAATATTTCGATTGTCCACCTAAATTGTAGTCATCCCTTGAAAGCCTCTCTGTTACATTGGCCACCTTGACATCTCAGCATTACTTTTATGATTCTCATCTCCTATTCCCTTCTCACTCCTTTATATATTTCTATTTCTTTTACCTATATGAATATTTGCAATGCCTTTGCTTCGACTTCCACTTCCTTTCTCCTTCTTGGTTGAGTCATCCTCCGTACCTGCTCAAACTCTACATGTATTTTTATCAGAGTATCACTTTGGGAAAGCGGGGAAGTAACAAACCCTCTTCTTAACTCTTTCCTTATCTCTCCACCCAAATATCTTACACCCTGAAATCATTCTTTTGAGTTGCGCCTTCCTTTTCCAACTGCTTCATCAAAGAACCAATTATGGGTGAGTTCCATGATGGCCTCGTAGAAGGATCCCTGAGTGATCTCGATCTTAGAAGAAGAATTAGCTCCTTCATAAGTGAGCTCTCAGCTAACATGACTATTGATTTTTGCATGTGGACGTGATTCTTCAAATGAATACAATTAGTCAAATGTACATGGTTTCTCAAATGCTCCTGAATATTGCAATCGCTTTCACGGAGAGCTTTGGAGGCAGCAGTTCCATGGGTCATTCTAGTCATGATCAAAGGAAAACCACAACTGGACTCTTATCAGTTTGTGGGGATGACCATGGGATGCAGACGAGCTGGGCACCTTGTGTCTTAGATAAGCCCTGCGAAGCACTTAATGAATACATGGGCCTGCCCCAAACTGAAATTTGCGGACGAGAAAATGAGTGTAAAAACTCTCTACTCATTCACCCAAAGTTTGTAACATACAGCTTGATCGGCTTGAATAGTCGTGTATCATTTCAAAGTCTATTTCGAACTCAAGAATCTAAAATAATTCAACCTCCTTCCTCTTATATCCTCGAGAAACCTGAAGGCTTCGAAATAATTCCTCCTTAATTATGGTTTTCATCGTTGTTGTTTATCACCAGCTGAGCATTAATCTACCCACTAGTGGTAGACGCCACATGGAATGTTGAATTCCAGATCCCACTTAAAAGATGAATTTAGGACTTAAAATTCGACCGTAAAATCTTTAAATCATCAAATTTCATTTATGCCATAAGCATTACTGAGCATAATCGTGTTTTTGAAACTAACAGTGACAAGCACACATGCAACCATTAGGAAGTAGTTGATTTCTGGAATGTATACCTGGCCTGCATATTTAGCTGAAGTGTGAACAACTCTAATACTTGGAAATCATCCAAGATACATAGCCTGCTTCAGAATGGAGAAAGTAGCAGATATCATGTCTTTTCTTGCAATAACAGCCATGACCACAGCAACAATAAACATTGGCCAGTATACAGAAACTGGAATTGACTTGTAAAAATCCTTGGACACGTCGTTTGGAAACTTGCTATATATGTAGCTTTCCCTCCACATGCACATATGAGACTAGGATAAATAAGTCCTATAAAGGAAATATGGATGGAGCGAATAGAAAAGTTCCCTAGGTCTGCAAACATAGCTTCATTTCTTGTAATGCAAAGAACGATTTCTCCCAGAGAAATCCAACCCCATTTCTTGTTTCTGTTGAAGTAGTCGATGATATATTTTGGATAGAAAGCATGTAACATGCTTGTATCAGGTTTGGCTAGGTTGTAGATGCCAATGAACAAAATAAACAAAAACCAAAGAAGAATAGCAGGGGCGAATGCGCTGCCAACTTTATCGGTTCCAAATCTCTGGACTGAGAACAGAATAATTAAGATCGCCACAGATATCCCAACCACCACATCTTGTTTTATTGATGGTTTGATAATCTTTATCCCTTCCACCGTTGATAATAAGAAACACCGACAGAATCCCCGATAAAGTCTTAATCGATTCGCAAAGCCTCGTAATATGGGACAGTACTTTGAAATTATTGTATATGCAATTAGAATCCTATCCAAACCTGGAACCCGTCAGGCCATTAATGCATCGCAATTGTCACAGAAAAAGTGATTGAACACATATTTTATGGAGCCCACTCGGCCTTCAGAACACCAAAATCTTTCATCTCCATCCTTGTCATCAAAAACCTAACTTCCAAGGAAAAAACAACAATCATATTTAGTAAATCTTTCCACCACTAAACTACGCGCATTGAAAGACGTAACATGCTCACCACAGAGATAACCTCCTTGTAAATGCTACCCACCCTATTTCAATGTAGCTAATAAATGACTCGTACCCTATCCTCTTTAAAATCTAACCTGTCTGTCATAATGTCGTCTTGGGATACCCATTTCTCTGCCCAATTTCACCTAATCAAGTAAGTTGTTAAATGCCCTCTTTATTGCCTACTCTCTATTTCCAGACACGAATTCAAGCCACTTAGCATCATAGCATACTTATTCGGTCATTTCAAGTTGCTTTATCATTAAGAGTTGTTTCTCTTGATTCGACTCATACGCTTCTTGAAAGAAAATTCCAAGTCAGAAAAATATATATATATATATATATGTGTGTGTGTGTGTGTGTGTGTGTGTGTGTGTGTGTGTGTGTGTGTGTGTGTGTGCCTCTCAAGGTTTTAACACTCAAGAATGGAAAATCCATCTCAAATATCTAATCGATTCATCATGCTTGCTTTAAAAAATTAAATTAAATAATTCATGTAAGTAGCTCAGTTTTAAATAATAGTCAAGTCATCAAGGTGTTAAATTCATTTTAGATAAATTTTCAATTGGTTAACTCTAATATTTTATATCGAATATTATATCTAGCGTGTATTTTTCCTTCCCATGAATCTTTTGTAGAAAAAGTTCTCAAGCTTCCTGCAAAAACTCAAATCACTATAATATGTTGAAATGATATATATGGATAATGCAAGAACCATTTTCAAGAACAACAAAGATTGATTGCACACTCATCAAATAAATTACAACTTAATGAGTATCACTTTATCGCACTTTGTTGTATGAGTGAAAATTCAATTAGATCGGTAGACTTTGCAAATTCAATTCAGCCAATGTCAGACATGAAGTTTGTTTGACAAGACTGGTATAATCTTCATGTATCAATATACAAATTCAATTCACCCAGTCATAGAGTTTGTTTGACAAGAGGGGTATAATTTTAGTTTGATCTTAACTACATCAAACACCTCCACTCACCATGATTGTGCTTTGCTTTAATGTATGGAGATGGAAAATGCTTTGCTTTGACGTGGGAGACATTCTTGGCAAACCAACAAAATAATTAATAAACAATAAAATTGAAATAGTGTAATTTTAACTCAAGTATGTATTTAATGTAATAAAATCATTTAGTTGACCATTTAAGATTTTAAAGAATCCATTCTTTTGGGATTAAATTTTTAAAGAAATCCATAAGAGAGATTAAACTTTTAAAAGCCACATGAAAATGTTAATTTAAATCCTCACAACTCTATGTACAAAAACCCACAAAAACCCACATTGTGTTGTTGTCTTGTTGCATTCCATATATCATGCTAAATAATTAGA
>ML781219.1:409370-426428 GCA_009831015.1 Picea engelmannii | reverse complement strand
AGGTACTCCCACCTTAAGGGATCCGAACAAAGACGTGATTATGATCATTCAAATTAGTTTTCGAATGCATCGAATGACTACCAATCATAGCAGGTCTAGGTGAAGATAAGAAATGATAGACCAAATGCTTCAGAACATAGTATCAAAATATGCTTCAATAAATAAATTTAGCTCGTGCTACCAAGGGAAGAAATTCAGCCCAAACACCTATATAGGTGATAGGTGGAGTGTCATCTGAAGTAGGAACCACTAAAGACACGATAATACTTGATTTCCATTATTAGGGGGATGAATAGCACAATGCTCTAAGGGCATCGAGTCTCTAGGATAATGTAAACATGCCTCTCTAAATCAATTTCTACACACTGATACAACATGGACAAAATCACATGCATGTAATATATCCATAGGTGATGCAATAACATATTCTAAGACAATGGCTTATCTATAATAAAGAACTAGATCACTAGAGTGTAGGGTCCCACTGTGGTTAACAACATGATGTTTTCCATTGGCATCACCTCATGGGAGTCATTCCAATAAGAAGTTATCTTTATTACCTGCATATCATCATTGTGTAGTGGAAGTTGAATAGGGCCTGATATCAAACTATGTGAAAGTAAGAACCACAACAAATGATTACACATTTGATCTTGCATGGATCCACTTTGCACTTTATGAACAGGGGTAGATCCCTAACAGTAATTAACTCCTTATTGGAAGGTGAGGGATAGCCATTCACATTCCAAGCTACCTTACAGTTCATGTACCTCTCCCATAATTGAAACTAACCATTTCAACTTCTCTCATCTCCATGCAGCAGCGACCTCTTGCTTGTTGCCTTACTCTTCCCTAGACAAACTCTTGCTTGTTGCTATCTTACTCTTGCCCTCTTACAATGCAACTGCTTAAGCCCAACCAACATCATCTGCTACAGCTATTACTTTATATGCTACTGCTCCTAGTAGGCTATTACTTTATATGCTACTCCTACTAGATCTACTAATTCAGTGGATTTTATATTAATTTAAACCATTGAAACAGGTTTTTTTTTTTTATATAGGATAGGATATTGTAAAGGAAGGAAATAAGACTACAACACAAACTATATAAGGAAGAATCTAACCTTATCAATCCTAAGTATGGCTTGTAGAGTACCACTTAAAGATGATCTAACCTTAGTAATGCTAAGAGTAAATGATACGTCATTGTTACAAGAAAGACATTGACCACTTGTGAGAGATTATTTTCATGTGAAGGTCAACAACTTGTAAACTTTATTTATTGTTGTTTAAGGCAAGTCATTTATATTTAGTTTTATTTTAATATTTTCCCAAAATATCTAGATAAGGGAGGTTGATGGATAATAATGAGGGGGTTGAGGAGACTTGGGGAAGTGTGTATGGAAATTTGATAAATAGGGAGAAGAAGTAGATAGGAGGGGAGGATGGAGAGGTTGGAGCATGATGAGAGGTTGTGAAATTCTTGGAAGATATAATTCTTGGAAGATATTTTTCTTTAAGCATTTGTGCTTTGTTGTTCTTGGAGTCACGGGCACGGAGGGCCAATAAACCGAAAGGTTTCTTGGAGCTAGGAAGCCGGCTAGGCTCCTAGTTGGCAAGGAGGATTCTGCTGTTTCACTCTGGGAAAGCGGGAAAAGAATGCTTGGAAGCGCCTAGGACTACATTACAATGGATGAGATTTGACAAACTAAGGAAGGGGTATTCTTTTTGTGGTATTTGTTGTCGATATTTTGTATATACTTTTGTTTTAAGTTGCAAATCTTAGAGTTAACCTATTATTTATTTCATCATGCTATTTAGATTTATCGTTGAGCAAATGTACAAGAATTGTGTAAATGAAATGAAATTATGTTAAAGCAAATTTGTTATTGTATGTGTATAAAATGAAAGATTAATTGTTTAACATATTGGTAGGGTGTTACAGTCAAGATAGTGACACTTCCGCTTACGTGTTCTATTTGGAGTTAGATCAATATAGTTGACGCTCCAAGATAGTCCAGCAGAGGAAGGATAGGAATGGAAGATGGAAGTAAGTTAAGGAAGAAGGATGGATAGAAATAGTTGATAGTGTATGGAGATTTACCTTATGGTGGAATTTATTGTTTTCCCTTCTGAAAAGAAAATATGTATATATGAAAATTCATAATTACTTAACTGAACTACAATTGTCTAAATAAACATTGTTGAGCTAGATTATTGTAATTAAAGGATTTCGCAAACATTTAATTGGTTTGTTATCTTTTATAAAATGAATAGTCTTGTTGATTGGATTGGATGCATACAAGAATTACTATAGAGGTGATAGCTATCATCATTAGTACATACGCGAGCCTTGTATGTGCTAGCTACACATGCATTCTTTGCACATGTACACTAGTATCTATAAGTTTTTTGCTTACTGATAATGTTGTTTATTTGATGTGGGGTATGAACCATGTGTCATTACCCTTGTATTGTAAATTTTTCTAACTTCGGGACGAAGTTTCTTGAAGGGTGGGTGAATGTAACAACCCTAATTAATTATGTAATTATCTTGAATAATTAATATTAATTTAATTAATTATTAAAATGACTTTATGAAGATTTTATTATAATATTATTAACATTGGTAGATGAAGTAATGAATGGGAGAGATAAGGTAGTTGAAGGATTAATGGGGAGATAAGGTAGTTGAGGAATTAATGGGGGGATAAGGTTGTTGGGGGATTAATGAGGGGAGCTTGAGAGAGGAGGATAAGAGAGGAGGGGAGGACTTGGAAGAGGATCTAATTTTTATTTTTGGTTTGAGAATTTTTTAAAGATAGAGGGAGAAGGTGGAGGGAAAAATAATTTTGGACTGCATTTGTATTTATGATTTTACTGGCAGCTTGTTTGAGAAGCTTTCTTGAGGACTTTCATAGGGGGAACCTATTGCTGGGAATTTTGGGCTCGGGGGCCAAGAGACCATAAGGAATCCTAGAGCTAGGGAGACGGATAGGTTGTTCCTAACTAGCTAGGAGGTTAGTCAGTTTTGGACAGAGCTTCAGGCAGAGTTGGAGAACAACAATAGAATCAGTTGGAGGTATGTATTTTCATTATTATGTTGTGTTATGTGGTTTATTATCATGTTGCTCATAAATTTTAATTCTATTGAACATGGTTATATGTTGAATAATGAATGGTTATACACTGAATAATATATTGTAAAGAATTTAGGATAGCAATTCTCTATTTAAACTTATGTTTTATAAGGCTCTGTAGGAGATACCTTACAGTTATTTACATAAAGCAATGATTGAATGGAAAACTTTAAGGCAATGTAAAGGTCAAACTGTACAAAGTTTCAGAGAAGAATTTAACAAGAAATCTCTTGCAATAAACATTCCTTTGGATTCTTATGAAACTTTAATGAAGTATATTGGTGCAATTCATAGTTATATTCGACATACTTTGTTCTTGTTTAACCCCACTTGTCTTGACGAAGTTTGTGTGCAAGCCACTCACCTTGAGAACAGGGGAAATCATGTGCAAGAAGATCCCACAAAGAAACCTTCCAATCTCCCACATAAACCATTTAAGAAGTTTAAAAGGAAGGACAAGAAGACCACCACAGTGACGAGAGAAGGAGGGAATCCATCTTGCACTCATTGCAAGAAAAGTGGTCACGATGATGAACATTGTCGGAAACTTCATCCAAAGAAGAGACCGAAACAGTTCGGTGGAAAGGGGAAGACAAAAACCGTTGTTGTAGTGCAACAATATATTGGTTTTGATTCAAGAGACGAAGGAAAGATCACAACGATTGGAGTATGTTATAACCCTATATTTCATAGTATCACCTAGTGATTATAATTTCTTCCTCTAGTCATATTTTATTGTAAATAATGTTTTATTCTGCAAATGATTTACAAAAGAAAATAAAAACAAAAGTAAAATAAATAAATAAACAAAAGAAAAGATAAAAATAGAAAAAATGAAAAGAGGCTATAAAAATAAAAATAAAAGAGAAAATATAAAATATAAAACCCCATGAAAAAAATAAAGTTGGTTTGACTCATACTATATAATCATGATCAAACCTTTTAAATTTATGTTGATAGGTTAGTGAATAAATTTGGTCAAACAGTTTAATCTCTGCCAAATTAGTTAGGTTAGAGTATTAATTAATCCAACAGTATAAGTCGGATTAATGTGTTAGTTGATTAGGTTAGGAGTTAGGTTAGTGTTGTTTATTTCAATAAAAATTGCAAAGGGATTGTTAAAATACCCTTTATTTGAGTTAATTTGATGTTTTTTAGCTTATGAAATAATGCTTTGGTGAAAAAATAAGAAAGGGGGAGCCTAGTGCTACCCATCACATGATTTTATCCTAAGTTTCTTGTGGATATGACTATTTGTAGTGTTGCAACTAAAAGGTGCACAACTTCCATCAGCAGCATCGAACAACGCCCAGATAAACAACCACCAGTGCATTTTGGACCCCCCCCCTCCCCCCCCGACCTTTCTACCTTTAATGGTGGGGGGGGGACCGAAAAAGAGGTTTNNNTCTGAAATATTTCCTAACCACCTACCCAATACCGCCCACCTCACTCTGCCACCGTACCCCACTATCATCTGTCACACATCACACCCCACATACCTGTTGGCCAATCAATTCCCTCCCCGTGATCGTTATTCTCCCACTCATCACCATGCACCATAACTGACACCTCTTTGCACCGTATAACCCTATTTCTTCACCATTGCTATACTATTTGCATATCCAGACATTATCGACATCGCACCAAATCCAGTTTTCAAGCCAACTGCCACCAATATCTATTGTCAACAGATGCCATTAACTCGGGAAATTAAAATCATCCATCAATTCAACTTCAGAACACTGTTATTCATGGCTCCCAAATCTAAATCCGTCGAGACATCCGAAAATCCATTTCTTCCCCCTCTCGTCAACCTAGATCATATTCCCCTGGCAGATAAAGACTACAAAATTACAGAGCCGAAGTGTGAATTTGACTTCTTCGATTTACACTTCTGTCTAAAGGATATTTTCTTGGATCAAAGTGACAAAATTGGACTCTGGGAGTCCAATTTTCCCCTATACATGTTCCCCCAAAACTTCCACTTCCTGAAATTTGCCCTAAAATGTCAAGCCCATTATTTTCTCAGCCAAAGGGCCATCCTTTCCTCTTCTAGTGAAACCCTGTTCACCATTACCCCTGAATCCATTAATCAGATGTTATAGATCCCAAGAATTGACTCTGCAACCCCTTCCTCTATCGAAGCCCTAAATGATCTTTATCAGAAACTCTCCTTCCCCCAAAGAGCCTATATTTTCAAAATCTTTCTGCCAGAAGATGCTCAGTTTCCCAAGAAAAACCCTCCCTATCCATCTTCCATCTTCTCTGTAAGGGAAAACCAGATTATTTCTACCCTCTGTTACCTGTTAGGAATTTTTCAGATGAATGGGTAGATGAACCTATTTTAGGTTTTCTGTCCATTTTCTCCACAGAAGAAAAATCTATAATCCAACTTGATTTCATTTAGTTTTTGGCCAACAACATACATGAGTAGTTTTTCAAATTTTCAATAGAAGGAATGTTCATATATTCCTATGTGTTGGTGTACTTATTCCTATTTTTTCAGTCAGATAGATTCTCATGTGCTCTCCATAAATTGGATCAGAAAGGAAACCCTAAATCAGTAACATCATGGACCTCACTAGTGAGGAAAAATTCAATTGAGTTCAGCTTCAAAGACTCCATTGATGAATTTTATCACCCAGTGGTTTGCATGCTCATCAGCAGAACAAAGCCAAGAATCAATGAAGAAGTCCAGAGAATTCTTCACCTCTCTGATTTGGCCAAAATAAGAAATTGGTATCTGTACCAAAACCACACAGAAATAAGAGTATATGGATGTGAATTTCTACCATACAGACTGCCAAAATATCTCCCTGTAAGGATATTTGCATTGGAATACATCAGGCATATGGTAAAATCTGATGACATCCATTTTGTATCAGTCAAGAAGAAACAACAACTTAGAATCAAGACCCAAATTGGTTCTTTCATATGAAACAACAGAGTTGCAAGAGAAGAGGCAGACAACCTCTTGAAATAAATGAACTTCACTTGAAGTTTCACATGGAATTATGACCCATTTGGTGTCATCTCAAAACTCAGGGTCAAACAAAAGAGCACTCCTTATGCTCATGTACACAAGCCTAAGGTAGAAAAGTATATGAATCAGACAGATTATCGAAAATACATTGTTGGAAATAGAAGACCAGCCTCCCCCTGTCACTGCTTCACATACCATCACACCTCAAGTACAAATAGAAAGGAAAGAAAGGGAAGAGGTTTCCCCTTCAGTCACAGAGATGTCAGCTAAAGATTTTTAAGTTTACAGGAAGAGGGATAAAACTAGTCACACACTAGACCTGCTTAAAGAAGGAGAAATATAGTCCACCATAGTCATGGAGGGACCACATTCCTCAACCTTCTCAAGCAGTCAGTTCATAGTGTCCACATATTCATCCAAAAAACAAACAGACTCTACTATGTCAGTTGAATCCTCTCATGATCCAACAGGGTCAAATATCTTTGACAAATACAAACAGATCAAGTAGAGGAATGAACTCCTAAACAACAACACATATGCCCAGTTCTGGAAGCAAACCTCCACTTCCCAGCATAGACTACTTTCATCATTTAACACTGAGAAATGAAGAATGCAAATGGCATTCCTACAAGCACAAGTCCCTCATCCTAAGATAATTTTTTATTACAAAAAGACTTCTTTTGAGTTTGATATGAAGGAGGTCCATCCAATGGACCAAATGTACATGCACAGGAAAATAGGGGAGATGATATTCTCCGCTCTAACAAACACCTCATTGACTGCTTCAAAATTGAAAGTGTCTCTGAATAACATCCAATCCCAATTGAAGCTGGAAAAGATATCCTATTTGGCCAAGGACAATAAGATCAAATCCCTAGAAGAGTTGGTGCTAAATATTGGGTATGACCCATCGAATGTCAAGGCAGTTGAAGAATTGTTGAAGAATAAAAATGTTGATATAGAATCCTTGAGAAAGAAATTGAAGCTTCCAGCCACTAAAGATTCACAGGAAAAGGAGGTGGTTGAAACTGAATGCCACAAAGAGGAGAGGTTGAAGTTGATCATAGAACATAATGCACAGATAAGAGAGAAGGAGGCAGAGTTGGACAAATTATGAAAGCGGAAGAACATAGTGTGTAGATGGTTATTATTCCACTGGAGGTAGTCCCTCTAACAGCAGTTAGTACAGCAGAAGCAGCTACAACCGTAGAGATTCCATTAACCATCATAGTGAAAGTTCCATATGCTTCTGAGAAGCTGGTGAAGTCTATGGAAGACATGTACCTTCAAGGGGAGGAGATCAGAAAATTGCAAGAGGAAGTAAAAAACCTCCAAGACCTAAAGTCTATGTTCCATTCCAGCTATCATGCAGAAATGCATAAGGCTCAGAGACTCAGTCAACAACTACAACAACTACAACAACTACAGAAGGAGACTGTCATGGAAAAGACATTATCTTAGGCCAAGGAAAACATCTAGATGGATATCATCAAGTCTATGGAAAAAATATGGCCATCCATACAAATCATCTTTGAACAACATGAAATGGTACAAAAGGCCAGAGAAGCAATTGGGAAAATAAGAGAAGATTTAGGAGAAAGACCTACAGAGGCCATTGATCTCATCACATTCATAAACTCCAAAAACAAGCAGGAGTTAGAAGCATTGGAGATTGAAGATAGAAAATAGACCATCCTTGAGGTAAATAAGGTCTTGACCAAGAAAGGATTGATGTTGAAACTAGAGGAGAAGGCTCAGGTGATGGACATTGGAGTTTAGATATTTTTCAGCAAGATTGAAGTACTACACAAGAAGGGTCTCCCTGGACTACTATTACTCAATGAAAAACTAATCACTTTGTCATATTACAAGAAAAAGATCAATACAGTGGCAAAGGATGGTTCCAAGTTTGCAGGTATATAGGGAAGCATTACTGGCAAGGATTTCCTAGAGACATTACAGTTGGACCTGAGCATCCAGCATGAGATACAACATATTTTTATCACCAAGCCCACTTTTGACAAGTATACTGAGATGGACGAGATATACAAAAAGTTACTCAAGGTTTCCATCCCTAGTAAAAAGAGATGGGAATATTTGTGTTATTTACTTGAGTAAAGGTGATTTGGAATTTTGAGTCAGCATGGAGCGGACATCCAAGTCAAAGTGATGAATCATCAACTACTTCCACAAAATCGGCACCAAGGATCTGAATATATCAATAGAATTCGTATATTTTGTAATATGAGATCTAATTAGTTAGATTTTTCCTCCATAATATCCTAGTCATTTATGACAGGATCATATGTAAATTATTGTATAAATATTTCTTCCTTCGAAGTATTGAATGTTGATTTTTGTACCCAAGAGCTATTGTGTAAACTTTTCAAAGGATCGACCAATAATAAAACATGTTATTTACAGGATTCTTGTGTCAAATTGTTGGTGATGTCTCTCTTTCTCTGTTAAATGTTTTCTTATTCTCTCTGATCATTTATGTATTTCATATTCTAATCATTAAAAGGAAGTCAATAGAGAAAAATTTATCTTGTATACTATGTCTGTGGTTTTTTAATGGTCTATATGTTTTTCATCTGAAATTAAGTAAGGGAATTCTTACTTGCTCCTTTTCTTAGTGGACTCTCACACCTTTTCTCTCTTATCCACCTCATTAAATCTCAATAGATCCAACAATTTTACTACCTTTCCCTGTGAAGAAAACCTCATAAAAAGTTGAATATGATCCTCATATTTAATACAGACCCCATATGCCAATGAAAATTTAATTCATTCTTTTAGCCAAATTTTACAAACAAACAAACAAATTCGGACTATCATAACTAGCCTAACATTTAAAACTAAAACAAATATAAATCCTACAGAGAGATCCCTCTCTGAAGCTGGCAGGGCTAGATCCCAATTTCAAAATTGGTTTTGATAGTTACCTCTGTCAATTTATTCTACCCTTTGACAACCTCTGGGAATTATAGAGTGATAACATAGTGGCAACCATACTGGGGAACTGAACAAATTTTCCAACTTTATAAATTGTCTTCCCTTAGTTAAGAAAACTTTATTTTTGAACAATCAAAGATCTAAAATTCAAGAGATAAATGTTCATAGGTTGTTAAAATTTGTAAATAATTAATTAGGTTTCTAAAGTTTAAGTTATGGCTCCAAAAATAATTCATACCAGATCTCACCCTGATCCAGAACCTGTAACAATAGTAGATAATCTAGAAAAATTAATCAGAAAAAGAAGCACAATAGAAAGTCAAGGGATTAGTAGTCCTCTTCCTAGGGCCACTTCTCTTCCAGAGAAGTTTGTCACAATCCAATACATTTAGTTTGATCTACCTTTTGAGCATAGCCTTTTCAGAACCAAATCTGATAGCTTTGTGGATGAAACAGTCCTAGATCAATCCATCCTTCATCCTAGAACCCCATAAATACTCTCTCCTGAAATAGATTTTGATCAACAGATCCTTCAAGATTTCGATAAATTACAATATCTAGCATCAGACCTTGACCAAGCTTTGCATAAAGCCTATTTTCAATAGTTTGTTGAAATTTCTTCCCTTTCTATCTTTGCAGTTTCTATTAATCCTCAAGTAACTCATTCTATATCTCCCAACCATACTTCTTCCACATCTTCTATCACTTCTCTAGCATTTATACAAGTTAAAACCCAGCCTACTATAGGATTTCCTGCTAACCAACCTCCTCCACCAATCATGGCAGCAAGATATGATCACCTTGTTTTGGTTGCTCCCTTACACAATATTCCCTAGGATTATCAAACTAGGATTCGTTAGTTTGATGGAACTGGAAGCCTGAATGCATAACAACATATGGACAAAATGAATGACTTCTTTGATTTACAGGAAGTAGATGAGGCAGATGTCCAAATGAGACTCTTTGCACAAAATTTAATTGGTGATGTTAAGAAATGGTTCAAAGCCTTACTAGCTGCTAGCATTGTTGATATTGTTTCCTTTCACCATTCTTTTCTCAATAGATGGGACGTAAAAAAGAACCCACTCCAAATTTTATCTGAATATGAAAGTATCAAAAGAAACCAAGGGGAAATTGTACATGACTATTGCACTCCTTTCAACAATCTCTATAATGCAATTCCTACTAACATTAAACCTACTAAAGGCTTAGCTTTGATTAAGTTCCCTGATGGTTTTGATGCCGACATGTCCTACCAATTGAGAGAAAGAAACCCTGCAACTCTAGAAGATATGAAAAAATGTTATGTGAGTGTTGAAGCAAAATGATTGGCTAGGAGAGCTAGACAAAGAACAGAAAGGAGAGTCACAATCAAGGAAGAACCATATACTTCCATTGCAGATGCCAAAATATATTCCTTAGTTAGAACTATGGAAAGAATGATGGAAAGATTAGAAATAATTGACAGGAACCCACCTAGAGTGAATCAACCTGGCCCTCAGATCCGAAATCCCAATTTCAAGAGAAACCCTCCCTAGATCAGACAAAGAGAACCTAGAGAACAAAGAGAACAAAGAGGACCTGATCAACAGATTATGCCACCTTTTCAGGAAAACTATGTTGATGAGGGGGAAGAAACTATCAAGGGACTATATGACATTCACATAAATCTTATGGGAATAAATAACAATGATTCCATCTTTCTTACCCAGGAAGAACATGATATTTTCCTCCTTTCACAAACCGAAGTAGATGAGGAAGAATCAAAACAACAAGATTTTGAAAACGCAATAATGGAAGTTCATAGGCAATACAACTTGAGAAGTAAAAATTCTAATGATAATCCAACCAATAAAGCTTCTGAAATTAAGAAAACCTCAGATACTCTTGCCAAGAAAAATCCTGAAAAGAAAAACTAAGAGATCCCTCTCTGAAACTGGTAGGGCTAGATCCCAGTTTCAAAAGTGGTTTTGATAGTTACATCTATCAATTTCTTATACCCTTTGAAAACCTTTGGGAATTACAGAGTGATAACATAATACAAGGTAAAGATTCCCTTCATGCTAGTTCAAATTCCAATAATGAATCTCGTGATGATGAATGAAAGAGGAATGAATTATTTCACATAAGCATTGTATCTAAACACACTAAGATAGATACATTATTTGATCTGGGCTCCCAAGTAAACTTGATATCAGAAGCACTTGTCAAAAAGATGGGTCTTGAAACAAAACCACATCCAAAGCATTATCCTCTTGGTTGGGTATGTGATAGAGCAAAACTTAATGTCACCTAACAATGTAGGGTCAGATTTGCTATTGCTTCAAAGTTGATGGATGAAGTAGATTTGGATGTTGTATCACTTGATATATTTGGCATAGTGTTGGGAAGTCCTTATATTTATGATAGAAAAGCAGTCTTCTTTCGTCATGAGAACAAATACCACCTTACCAAGGGGGGAGTGGAGCATATTGTTAGAGCTCGTAGCATGAGGGTAAACACAACACTTGTTAGTGAAGGACAAATGAAGAGACTCATAAACACTAATAAGAGATATGTACTCATGGTCGTAAGGGAGAAATATGTCGGAACATTTGACGCTTTCCAAGGATGTGATCCTTCTCATAAGAAAGAATTAATTGATATTTTTTCTAAGTATCATGATATTTTTCAGGAACCAGATGGATTACCTCCTAACAAGGAAATCCAACATGAGATACATCTTCAGCAGGATTCTCCTCTTCCTAAAGTGGGCATGTACATGATGTCAGTTGTGGAGATGATAGAGATCAAGAAGCAAGTACAGGGCTTATTGGATCAAGGGGTCATCAGGCCCATCTCATCTCCTTGTGGTTCTCTGATCATGATGGTTCCAAAGAAAAATGTCACATGCAGAATGTGTGTCGATTACTGAGCCTTAAATAAAATCACGGTGAAAAATCAATACCCTCTTCCTCGTATAGATTATTTACTTGATCAGTTAAAGATTGTTGTTTATTTAACTAAGTTGGATTTGCATAGTGAATACCATCAGATCGGGGTTGCAGAACATGATGCATGGAATATTGCCTTTAAAACCAAACATGGATTGTTTGAGTGGTTATTTATTCCATTTGGGCTTTGTAATGCTTCGGAAACCTTCATGCATGTGATGAATGATGTATTCAAGCCTTTCCTAGATGATTTTGTGATTCTATATTTATATGACATTCTTATTTTTAGTGAGACTTGGGATGAACATGTGAGGCATGTAAAACAAGTATTGGATACTCTACAAAGGGAAAGGTTGTATGTAAAATTGTCTAAATGTGAATTTGGCAAGACTGCACTTATATACTTAGGTCATATTGTAGGAGGAGGACAATTAAAAATTGATCCTTCCAAGATTGATGTAATTGTAAATTGTCCTGAGCCAAAATGTGTAACCGAGATCCAGAGCTTCCTAGGTGTCGTCTAGTATTGGAGGAGGTTCATTTCAAACTTCTCCTTTATAGCATCTCCTTTGCATGCCTTAACCAGTGTGAAGAACAATTTTTTCAGTGGGAAGGAAAGAAACAAAAATCTTTCGACACTTTGAAGGAAAGGATCTGTACCGCACCAGTATTAGCACTGTTGAATCTTCAACAACCCTTTGAGATCGAAACAGATGCTAGCGGCTATGCCATGGGTGCATTATTGATGCAATATCGTAAGCCTATTTGTTACCACTCTGAAACTTTTAACCAAGTTGTTGTTAAATATCCTACATATGATAAAGAGTTGTACATGCATTAGTTCAAAGCGTAAAGAAATGGAAACACTACTTTTTAGGGAAGGAAACAATCATACATACAGATCACCAACCCTTATAGTATCTCCAAGCACAAACCAAACTGCAACAATCTCGACACTACAGATGGATGGGTTTTCTACAACAATTTCATTTGGTAATCAAGTACAAAAGGGGTACACATAACAAAGTAGATGATATGCTTTATAGAATTCCTATTGTTGCTTCTATTATTTTGAAGAATGCTTCTTTATCTCATGATAGCTATGTGGAACAATATTCCATTGATGAATATTTTAAAGAAGTATATGAGAAGCTAACCCATGGTGCACAGGTAGAGAACTATTGTCTGTAGGAAAAACTACTCTACCATCTGGGAAAGTTATGTATTCCTACAAGTGAACGATTCCATGTAATATGAGAAGCTCACACTTCTCTTGTGTCTGGGAATTTTGGGGTAGGAAAAACTATGGCTCATTTGCAGAGGTTTTTTTATCGGCCTCAAATGAAAGCAATTGTAACTAAATATGTAAAGGGGTGTGTGATGTTTTCTACTTGTAAGCCCACTAATAGAAAATTGGGGCTATACTCACCACTACATGTTCCATCCCATCCATGGGAAAGTATCCCCATGGATTTTTTAGGAGGTTTACCAATGTCAAAAGGGGGTCATGACTATTTGTATGTTGTAGTGGATAGGTTTAGCAAGATGTGTATATTAATGCCACATAAAAAGTAGATCATTGTTGAGAAGAATGCTAATATATTATTTTAGTATGTTTGGGTTCACTTTGGGTTACCCACATCCATTATCTTTGATCGAGATACTAGATTCCTTGGGGATTTTTGAACAATCTTGTGGAGAATGATGGACACCAAATTGAAGAGGAGCACTGCTTTCCATCCACAGACCGACGGATAGACAGAGGTTGTAAACCGAACAATGGTACTTTTGCTTCAAGGCTACTGCAACAAGCATCCCAAGTTATGGGATGAACATATACCCTATGTACAACATGCTTACAACCGAGCCTTACATTCCTCCACTCAGTGTTCACTTTTTGAGACATGTTTTGGGTACCTACCTAAAGTTCCTTTGGAATTGATGTATGGGAGAGATACTGATTCAAATGAAGAAAGAAAAGAGGACAGAGCCCACAAGTTCATCCAGAGGGTCGAACAGGTGCACTAGGCAGTCAGGGAACAGTTGGATAAAATTCAAGCACAATATAAATCTTGGCATGACAAACACAAGGTTGATCATCAGTTCCAGGTTGGAGATTGGGTATGGCTTCACATTAGCAAGCTGAGATTGAAGGGTGAAGGCAAGAAACTCAAGCACATTTGTTATGGACCCTTCACTATTTTGGAGAAAAGTGGTACCAATGCTTTTCATCTGGATATTCCACCTTATATGTTGATTTACTCAATTGTAAATGTAGAGAACCTGAAACTTTTTTAGCCTCCCATGATCATGGATCAAGATGAGAAAGTTTCAATACCTTCAGTTGATGAGTTTGCTCCTGAGTACTTGGATGAGTTAAAGAAATATATCATCCTAGACAGAAGGAGGAGGACTTCATGCAGGGGTGATGTTGATTATCTTCAAATAGGCTTAAAGGGAACACATCCAAGCAAGGCAAAGTGGATTGACAAGGACAGGGTGAGGGAACTCTTCCCTCACTTATTTGTTGATTGATGAAAGCTTTTTGTGGTCTAAAAATCTCTCAGTGGGAAGGTGTGATCCAAAAAGGATCCATAGAAGACTAAGAACAACTCAGAATTCACAGAAGCAACTCATGACACTCAGAATGGCCTCAGCAGACAGAGAAAGGGAAAAAATTCAAAGTTCTCAAAACTCATTTAAAATGACATCATAACGAAGAGCGTGTCACAAGCTTTCCAACGACACAAACGGCTCGTCAAACGGAGTTAGGGATCAAAAGATATTCATGGTCAAAGTTTGGTCAACCTAGCCCAGTCAGCAGGGGGATGAGTTAGCATCTGTATTGTTGACGTTAGCATCTGTAAAGCATATGTGGAATGTGCAGGAGGTGACACATGCCATGCTAACATTATCATGATGTCATCATGGTGACGTGGAAGCACCAAAGGATGCCACGTGTCACTCATATTTGGCATTTTTTGGTCATTTTGAGGACCAATAAAATTGTGCCACGTGGCAGTCTGTACAGTGACGTGGCATCAGTGTGGCAGTCTGTACAGTGATGTGGCATTGATGTGGTAGGCTAACGTGGCAGACCGAGTTGGAAGCTGAGTTGGTAGACTGTATGTTGATGTGGCAGAGTGATGGTATAGTGGTTGACGTGGCCCAATGGTCGGTTGTCAGGTGGCCCAGTCATGGTTTTCCATGCGGCAGTGGGAAAATTCCCAATGACAACCCGTGATCGAAATTTAAAAAAAAATATAAGATTTGGCAGGTCCACCAAATCTGGCAACCGACCAACAACTAGAAGCATCGCCAAAGTAGCGAAACAACATATGTTTAAATATATATATTATTACAACGTTCAAGACAAAAGGGGAGGCCCGAGGGCTTGACCCTAGGACCTCTCCCCTTATACACGACTTAATATATGCTTTGTAACTAATAGGCCAATGACCTCACATTGGTTTAAATGCCAGTTTAATTATTTAAAACATGAATATGCCCAGTGTTGAAAGGAGGGCACGCATGGGTACAGAAGGGCACGCAGTTCGATACATATTCTCAGTATTTATTGCAATTTGTAGGGAACGAAAACTGAGACAAAATTCCTCTTGGGCCTGGGAGTGCCAGAGTCGGATTGAGGCATGGAGACAGTCATTTTTGGGTAATTCGACACCACTAATTCAATGGTGTTGTATGTTTTATGATCTGAGCAAAACTTCTGCAGCTTGATTTCAGAATGAGGTATACTTATGTATAATAAGAAGGCCTACCCATTTGAGAGTAGGACCTGGAGCTGTAGTCCACTAGGGATGAACTCCATTATCAAGTTTTTTGTGTTCAGATTTGATGCTTATGTCTCTTCATTATTGGGGTTTTCCTTCTTTAATGGTGCACTTTAATTTATGCTCATTTAATGCAATTATTATAAGTCACTCAATGAAAAGACCCTGGATCAAATGGGGAGCACGCCAGAAATAGAGGAAAACCAACGTCAAGGAAAATCAATAACAAAGTGGACAAACTGTTGCGGAGCAGTTGGAAAGTGGACAAGCGTCGACTTGGAAAATGGTTAGATCGTGGACCAACTGAGATTGAGTCAGTTGGAAAGTGGAAAAACCTAATCCACTTAGGTTTAGGGTTTTTGTAAGGGATTTGTCTCATTTTTGGTATAATTAGAATGTATTAGGATTATGGAAAGTGTTGGAAGTTCTGATTTTTGTTCGAAGATTTGTTCTAAGTTTTGTGAAGACTATCGTGATCTGTGGAGATCGATTGTAATGGAGGAAGAAATGTACAATGCGTGGCACTGGATTTTGCAGGAAGATTAATGAAGAGATAAAGTGACTCATCTTTGTGGACATATCCCCAGGAGGGGGTGAACCACGATATATCTAGGTTGTGTGTGAATGTTTGCAGTACTTGTGGTTATATTTTCTTTAATGAGTTTTATGATGAACATGTTAAAATGATAAAGGAAATAATATTGCGCACTAAGGATAAACTGATGAAATCTGTAGAACAACACTAAATGGATGAATGTCATAGTTAGTATTCAGATCTGAATCTTATGTTGCAGTAAATGAATATATGTCATTGGGTATATGTTGTTATAATGGTTAATGAAGTTCTGTTGGAATAGTTGTCTCACTAGTCAGAACTAATATCCATCTAGGGTTAGCATAACAAATGGGTATTTGAGGGATAATAGTTGAGTAGATCTAATGCCCCTAGGAGAGAAGCACATCCCATCCCATGGTTATAGACACCTGAGTCTTGCGGCCACCCATTGAAGCCATCCCGGGTGAGACTGTGCAGTGCACTATGTTTCCTTATGGTATCGATAAGGGTCGATGGTTGAAGGGTTGTTGGTAATCCTGTAGTTAGAACCTAGGTCAGCCCATAAAGTCAACACACACACACACACACATATATCACTAATCAAAGTCTAGCAATGTTTTATGGAGGTTTTTTTTGCGTTCTCTCTCTCTCTCTCTCTCTCTCTCTCTCTCTCTCTGTGTGTGTGTGTGTGTGTGTAT
>ML781219.1:395088-407623 GCA_009831015.1 Picea engelmannii | reverse complement strand
TATAATTGAAAGTGTTTACGCATTGTTTTTATTTACATAGACGTTTCTCCATGCATACATGGTAAAAAATTCATTGGTCGTCTCATGTTTTTCTTGTTTTTTTTTTTAACTTTTAGATTGTATATATGTCTTGAGTTTAGGTGTTCAAAGAAAATACATCCTCATAGATTAGATTGAAAAATTAAATATTATTTTAAACAATATAATTTGTAAAATTACTCAATAATAATAAAATTATATATATGATTGAGAGTGTTTCTCCCCTTGTTGTTTTTATTTGTATAGACTTTTCTCCTGCACAAATGGTAAAAATTCTTTGGTCGTCTCATGTCTCCCTTCGTTTTTTTTTTAGCTTTTAGACGGTATATATGTTTGAGTTTAGGTGTTCCAATAAAATACATCAGCATAGATTAAATTGGAAAATTAAATATTATTTAAGAAAATTTTGTAGGGTGTGTTTAAAATGTAATTTTAGGGGGGTTAATTTAAATTAGTTTTTAAATGGAGTGAGTTAATAAATAAATAAATTTTATTTTTATTTATTTTTAATTTTATTTTTTGAAAAGATAAAATTTTATTTTTATTTATTTATTTTGTGAAATTTTAATGATTAATGTTGTTTGAAAATAAATTTAAATTTTTTATAAGTAAAAATTCATAATCAAAATTCTTATTAATAAAAAAATTATAATTTTTTACAAAATTCCTATTATATTTAAGAAATTAAAAAAAAAATATTAAAAAAAAATAAATAAATAAAGTTTCTATGATATTCAACTTACTTAACTTTTTTAAAATAAGCCTTTGAATGCATGGGGAGAAGACTTAATTCCAACTTATTGATGACGAGAAATTAAACTCATTGATTCAAGTCTATTGCTTTGCTTTCAGTTGTTTCTATCACTTACTACTTTACTTTACAGATGATAATGGTCCTTACAATACCATTACAATGTTGGTTGTTTAATGTCAAAACAAAACTATAGTCTAAATGTTTAGATTATTTTCTTGAGATATTATATATTTAATTTTGTTAAATTTATAAATGTTTAGATTATTTTCTTGAGATATTATATATTTAATTTTGTTAAATTTATAAAGATTTGAGTGATTAAGTTTACCGTTTTTCAACAAGCTAAATTAATTTATTCATTCAAAAAACAAGTCAATAAAT
This sequence comes from Picea engelmannii, assembly GCA_009831015.1. Lineage (NCBI taxonomy): Eukaryota > Viridiplantae > Streptophyta > Pinopsida > Pinales > Pinaceae > Picea > Picea engelmannii. Next base: position 406,449 of record ML781219.1, on the reverse strand, counting down.
TTAACACGTTGCATTACAAATGCCCACTGCCAAAATTGTTAAGCCATATATAGGATTTGTATTTGTGTGGTATGCCAAGAGCACTATGGCTCTAATAATGACGAACCCTCACCTTGTCTAAGAAAACATTGAAGAAGCGAAGACTAGAATTCATTGTAGAATATTTGTTGTTAAGTGCACTAGAGTGTTTGGTTTTTCTTTTATAATAATAATAATAGTGAATGGTCAGCGTGTTTATATTTATTTATTTATTATATTTTTATTTTATTATTATTATTATGTGATGTTTTTTAAAGTAAAAGATTAATAGTATAGTAGAGTTGGATTCTTTTTTTCACCAGAAAAAATAGATACTGAAAACTCACCAATACTCCTCCACCTTCATGGACGGTAGAGTTGGACTCTACAAACCCCTTTTCCTCTATAATCAATTTTCTTTTTTTATGAACTGAGTTCAACTTTTCAACTGAAAGGTCTGTGAGCTTTAATGGTCACCCTTGCCATAACTAGATGGCTAGATGGCAACAACTACATACAAATAAATAATAGTAAAACATCGTAAGATGGTGGATGGGGAGGTGCGGCGTTGGGAGAGTATGACGGATATTCTTATTTCCAGATGGATTCTTCGAGAAGACGTTGGCTAAACCTTCTATTTTTGGGGTTTTTTTTTGTTGGAATTTGGAAATTTAAATTTGGACAAAATCACTATTTTTTATTGTTTAAATTGTATAAATGGATTCAGCTTGCTGAAAAACCCATGGGACACTTAGATTATACAAAGTTAGCTACTCAAATCTACAGATCCAACCATTCTTCACCAGATTTCGGATAAAATCAAACAAAACAAAAAAATAACCTAAAAATAGAACATTTAGATTAAACTATTTGGTACATTCAATAAACAATGAACAAAGTCAACAATTGATTTTGCTTCATGACAACTCTGCATTCGACATAAACTTAAGCTGTATCATTAGTGAATGAGCAAACTTTTAGTGGATTTGCAGAGATAATAGGTAGAGAAGAGCAATTATAACTAGTTTCCAAAAACAAAACACAAAAGAATTTGGATAGTGCCCACCCCTTACAGAACGCCTTCAATTTCTAGGAGAATGACTATATCTTTGAATAAAAAAGTAAGGAGACTAGTTAAGGATCCTAAGACAACTAACTTTTAATTCCAATTCCTCTCCGTTTACATAGCTATATAGAGGAAACTCTCCATGCTTACCACTCTGAATTTGGGGAATGCAACGATTCATGAAATTGGCTCAAGGCACTTAAGGCAGTGCTGGCTCAAGGCACTTAAGGGAGTGCAACCAGGCATGGATGGAGGAGGGTTAAGGAAAAAGCCCAAGTCTCACCACGAAAATGGCTAAGCTCATTCAGTTTTCATTTAACTTCAATCTAAATTTTGTAGTCAATTTGATACACGGTTCTATTGGCGTAACTTTAATCGACTGAGTAGAAGTCGATATCTACGTAAGTTACCTTTTAGAATTTCGTGTAAACTACTCTCAACTATATACTCCATAGTTTTAGACCAAAGGTCACCTTTCATAAATAATGTTGTACGGGGTACAAGGATGTTTTTACCTGTTAGGATTTCATGTAACTACTCCCAACTATAATATACTCCATGGCCATGTTTTTAGACTAAAGGTCACCTTTCATACGGGCTACAACGATGCTTTTGACTGTGAAAAATCTTTTGATGGAACCGCTTTTAGATTTTCTTTAATTAATATGAGAGCTATGAGAGATAAAATGTTTCAGAGCAGTTTCTCATCAGACAGGACGGATTTACATGACATTGACCAGGTGGAGTTGTTGGTTTCTTTGAAAAGTACATTGACTAATTAATCACAATCCTTACAATCTTAGTAGATTTTCTGCGAGTCAAAGAGTTGCTGCAAGCATGACGTATCAAGTGTTGGAATATATAATTCCTATTTATCTAATATACTTGCTAATGTATTGAGAGGTAGAGTTAATCTCTATGTGAGTTGTGTGATCCTATTATTAAGAGGTTGTTAGAGAGTTGGATTTGTGAGATCCTTATTTGGTGTGTGGTTGAGATATTCTCTCAACCTCCTTAGTTATCTTTAGAATAAGTTAGATCTGATAACTATCAGTGAGCTCTATATAATGAGCCACAAATGTATTGTATATGACATCAAGGAATTTCAGTAATCTAATATCACTCTACTCTCCCATTTTATCATTAAGGGAGTGGGTTAACGCATCAAGAGGGAGTGGGTTAACGCCTGAGCAATATTTCCTAGAGTTATTTTTTAGGCAGGTTTTTTTGGTTTCATTTTAAATTTTTTGTCAATCTAGAATTTGATTGATTTTTTGAGTATCTGGGTTGGTTTAAAATGGGGCAAAATCCTTGAAATACTTTCCTAAATGCATGAAGCTTTGATCGATGCAAAAATCAGACTACTATGCATGGAACTTTGATCCATGCAAAACTCAAACTACCCTTGAAAATCTGATCAGATTTAGGTCCATTTTTTTAACTGAAAGAAGGGTCTGTAAAAAATGTATATGTGTATGTTTGCTCCCGAGTTAGTCCACTCCCACTCCCACTCCCATTAAGAGGAATAGAAATGGTAAAAACGCTTATAAGTTATATCATCGTATATGCTTTCTCTGCAGCTTGTATGGGATTCCCCATCTCTATCAACTTAATTGCTTCATACCATTGAATTGATTTCATGGGATTTCATGTCCATGATAGAGAAAAACATACACGATTTATATTTGATAAGCCCATGCTGGTGTCAACTGGGGAGCTTACATAATCCGTAAGAGAGGCACTGCAGTGCTCTAATTATTCATTTTTCTCATATTTTTTGTGGGTGTCTTTTCCAATGTTGCATTAATAGAGGGGATCTTCTTTATCTGTACAGTGTCTTGCCTTATGAAGATTTGGAGTAAAGGAATTGTCATTTTAGGGGTGGATATATCAGGTAAACAGTGCTGGCAGTGCTTAAATAAATAGCTTTGTAGTGTTCTATCAGTTCTCATCTTGAAATATTTATCCTGCTCATGGATCAATGAGTTATGTTATATGGCTTCTATTCCTTTGGTTTTCCGACTTATTTGCATGACCAGAATAGTATAAGAATGTCTTGACCTGGTTTAAGTCCCAGTTGTGTTAGTTCATGACTGAAGTAGTTAAAATCAGCTACAGCTTCAGCAATGATTTTATTGAAAAATTGTGGTATTCAATATGGATAGATGCATTCAGTATTGTTTATCGAACTCACTGCTGTCTATAAGTATTTTCTCATGGGGTTTAGTGTTTAACTTCAGAGATTTATGTACTCAACTTATTTCTTTATGTATTATGTTTTTGTTGCATGTATCAGCTATGCAGGAAAGGGTAATATCACAAGCATAGGGTTGCAGTCTGATTGAGTATAAATAAAGAATTCCAATTATGCCTGGTCCCAAGAACTCGAACAATAATACTATCAGAGCTTAAAAGAAGGAGAAGAATGACCATCTTATAAGGAAGATAAGCCTGATATGCAATGATTCAGATGCCACAATGAATTAAACCCACAAGAGATTAGCTCGCTAGATTCACATACCATTCTCTGGCGCAATAATTCAGTGCAAACCCAAGTCCAAATCCAAATCCAGGAGAACGTTCAAAGTTCCCTCCAAAAAATTCGAAGTGTTGTGCAACTCAGGCTCCAATATAATTAGGTCTGCAAAGAGCTGTAAATACTGGGGAGTGAATAAGAAAATGTGGAAATGGGCTGCAGAGATCAGAGATCCAGAGATCCCTCCAGAGGAGTCAGAGGAGTCAGGCTGTGCCTTGGGACGTATGACACAGCAGAAGCAGCTCCACAGGTTTATGATAATGCAGCAAAGACCCTAAGAGCACTATTAACCAACTTCGCCTATACAATTCAAACAACAACTCCATCATGATCTGAATCTGCCTGTGAATTTTGCATCTCTAAGCAAAATCCATGTGGGAATTGTTATGAAGTTTCTTCTTCAACTTCTCTCCCCTGATTAACCAATTTATTTGATGATGATTGTTATTTCATGGAGGAATTTGGACACATTTATGAAAAGGTGATTGTGGCATATCACTAAGATTTGAATAATGCTGTAGGAAGACACTGATAAGCTTCAGAGACAACAAAAGTATAAAGATTCTTAAAGCAGACAAGGGAAATGCACATGTGATCTTAAGATGAAGAAGACCCCCATAATAAAATGATCGAACACCTTATCATGTGGTAGCCACATAAGCATTGAAAAAGAATCGGCAAGAATTCATGTTGGGAGGACTCTATTGAGAAGAGGTTTAAACTAAGAATGCAATCATGCCACTCATGTATAGCTTACGTACATAAAGATGGAATTAGTCGAGTTGTGAATACTATACGTTCAGCCAGTTACTTGCAAAGTTCTGGGCAAAGAAGTTCTTCTCTTAGATAGCATGATATTTAAAACAAAACTCTACTTTAATTCTAATTTTGACATGTTTGGTTAAAAATTGCTTCATCGAAAAGGTATCCCATTCATACTTGTAGTGATATCTAGGTCCAGGTTGAGTCATGAGTTAATGATAGCTGTGACTTGAGCTATTGTATATATCTTATGGATATAGTGGGAGCATGTTGTTTTCATCTTGAACTTGTCAAGTCATTCTATCTAATTACCAAGATTTAGCTCATGTTCCTTTGTCCATTAACTCATCTCATTAATCTTAAAAAAAAATAATATATTATTTGACAAATGGGCCATGTTACTTTGTTCACGATTGATCCCACTAGGATCACTAGAAAGCAATACATCATTCTTAAAATGGGTTAAAAACCAAGAGGTGAAAGAAGAAGACATTCTCATTAGTTTAGATAGATTGTTGTTATACACTAAGATTCTATTTAATGGTTCTATTGATTTCATTAAAAATATCACAAATATTTAAACCTCAAACTTGTTAAAATTTGTCAAAATACAATATATTTCTCTTATAAGGGGAGAATTTGTAAACAAATTCATGGCATTGTAGGGTATATACTCTTAGTGAACCTATGACATAGCAGGTGCATACATGGGATATTAGAAAATACCCTTAATTTTAGTAGATATTAATGAATATGGACCTCAAATTCATTTCATTGTTCACCCCCTCCTAATATATCTTTTCAATTAAAAAACCTAGTATTTTCATTAGATGTAGAACAAATATATTTAACTTTTTTAATACCTCTTTTTATTTCTACCCCTATTATGGTGACACAACACAAATCATGATGAACCTTTTTTTCTATTTGTCTTCCTTATTTTAGTTTAACCAACTAATTAATCATAGATTATTGGATATTCTAACTATACTATTCTTGTGCATCATCCAATGAGATCAAAAAGGTCCATGTTACCCAAAGCATGCCTCCTTTCCTTCCCTAGAGGAGAAACCAAGTAAAGAGACTAGTAGTAGAGAGGGTGGCTTTTAAGTCTAATGTAGGAGCATCCTTGGTCTTGGTCAATCAACATCACCTGAAATAATTTAGATTTTTCTTGTATGTATAGAATAAGGGTCAACCCTTTCTATAGAATACATGTTACGGAAACTTTGTTGCGGAAGACATGCTACGAAACTTGTTGTCGAAGACATGCTATAAATCTTGCTACAGAAGAGCCTTTGTTGCAAAACCCATGCCACATAGGATGAGATGATTTAGAATAGTACAAAAGGAAGGAAATTTGTCAATGAGATACAAAAGGATGTTTGAGGAAGTTGAAAGGCCAAAACAGTTGTATCTTCCAATGGAAATGAAGCACAAGATCCAAATGTTTAAATATGGGGCAGTAAGGAGAGAGACGAATTTGATTGGATTCAACGAGTTGATTTCCATGATCTTGGATAGAGGGTGATTTTCCTGAACTAAAGAACCGAGGGTTTCAAATCTCAGAACAAAAAAACTGAAGGGAACAACTTCAAAACAATAGAGAAGAGAAAGTGAATGACACCAGGTTGAAATCACAACGTCAGAATAGAGAAATGTGCCCAAATCACTAGCCAGGGAAGTAAAATGAATTCAGACTATCTAGCACTGCATAGAGATTGTAAATAAAAAATGGACTTTGATCCTCAGACTGTAAGAGTGATGAATGAATAAATTTCACGTTCAAATTAATAATAATAAAACTTTCAAACCTAGTTATTTTTGTTGTTGCCTCTTGTCTGACTTCATTCAATGTCAATTCCTCACTGTATCAGTTTTATTTTAATTTCTATAAAGACTAGAGTTGGTAGCTATGTACTCTGAAGGTAGAAAACAAGGTTCTATAGTTGCTTATGGGAGATAGAACTTGAGGGGTTTTGCATCAAAGTCATTAGTATATTCTACATCACATTCCTTAGTGGGTCGGGGAAAATCATTTCCAGAAGCCACATGTGCAAATTCCTATAACTCTTTTTATGTTTCTACCCAATGGAGACTCATTACAAAGTCCTTCCACTAGATAACTTTTTTCTTGTCTTGATCAAATCCTTAATTTCTAATGATTTTTTTGTCAAATCTTTTATTTCAGTGGGTCCTTATTTGATGAGAGAGTTGGGGGATATGGCAATCTCTATAATTCCCAAGAAAATATATAAACTATTTCAAATGTGAGAGCTTCATGGTGACATAGAAAGGGTTATGGGTATTGAAAAATGAAGAGGAAGAAGAGCATACAAGGAAAACACATATGTCATTATGGATCTTGAAGGATGCAGAACAATGTAGTCCAAAGCCACCTATATTTCAAATCCCTCCCCCCTCGATACTTAATTATAACCCCCCTTGATACATAATTCTAAACCTCCTAAAATCTATATGTTTTTTATAGATTAAAAATACCTTTTAACCCTTATGTACTAGGAACTATAGTGCTCTCATTTATTAGAGTTTTGAGCCTACCAATATAAATTCACATGGTATAATATTTCCTAATTAGTGAACCCCCCATGCTATGGTATCCTCTTTGTCACCAATTGTGGTAAACATTTATATGCAACATTTTGGATTAAGGGAAATCAACTTTTTTCCCTCTGATTTATTTACAAAATGATGACATGGGAGGAAGTCTTGATGACTTCTTGACACACCTATAGTGTTTCAAAGCAAATAAAATTCACCATTTAAGTGGAGGAGGAAAACAAGCTACATTTTTTGATGTACTGCTCACCGAAAGAGAGAATGACAGATTCTAGTATCAAGTATACTGAAAAAATACTCATATAGATAGATACGTATATTTGGAATCACACCATCATCTAGCACAAAAAGTCAACATTATGCATACACTTAAAACCAAAGCAACAAGAATATCTAGTGAAAGTCACTTGGATCATGAGTTGGATCACCCTAACAATATCTTTGAATTAACAAATGGATACCATGAGGAACAAATTAAAGCAATTCATGGAGCTCAAAATAAACAACATATGTAGGATATAAATGACCCAAAAATTACACTTCCATATATTAAAGGTACCACAATTTAGACCACTAAAATACTAGAAGGAAGGAAGAATATCTAGTGCAAGTCACTTGGAGCATGAGTTGGATCACCCTAAGAATGTCTTGGAATTAAAAATTGGATACCATGAGGAACAAATTAAAGAAATCTGCATAGATCAAAATAAACAACAAAAGTAGGATATAAATGACCTAAAAATTGCACTTCCATACATGTACCACAATTTAGACGACTAAAATCCTAAAAGGAAAGAAGATCAGAGTAGTCTTCACTCCCCTAAATACCAATATTAGGAATTTTGTTGATTCAACAAAAGACTCATCCAATCCTAGAGAATAGAAATGTGTGTTACTATGCAATTCTTTACTCATGTAAAAAGGAATATATTGGAGAGATAGGTCGCTCATTATAACTTATTTAAAAAAAAAATTGTTACTAGCTAGACAAACACAATCAAATCAACTCTAACTAAACAATCACACAACATTACATATTAACTATGTTGTAAAAAATCAGAAATATTTTTTTAGAAAAGAACACCACAACAAAAGAAGAACAAGTGAAACTCGAGAGAATGAAAAAGGAAACAACACTATGAAACAAAGATGTTGGGTTGAAGTTAAGTGCCACATGGAAAACTATTGTAAACCAACTCAAATTACATGAAAATATCCTCTGACCTAGTTTTTGAAAAATCCATTGGTGAGGAAATAAGGTTTTGGAAGCGTGAGTCGACCTCACTCTCCAATAACACAATTTCTACCACAAGCTCATATTCATATATCTTTTTATACATAGTTTTTCTTCATCGTGATTATTGTATTGAGATAGTTTTTCTTCATCGTGATCATTGTATTGAGGTCTCCTTGACGATGGACTCATATTAAAGCAATGTGAAACATTGGTTTCAAAAGATTCACACATATTTTCCTTCTTTAATACAAAAGAAAATGATACTCTAAACTTTTGTCAATGTGGTGTATGGAAAAATCTATGAGATGGATTTTAATACAAAAGAAAATGATACTCTAAACGTTTGTCAATGTGGTGTATGGAAAAATCTATGAGATGGTTATTGCCTTCATGTTTGTACTACATACATTTTATTTATGAGATGGTTATTGCTTTCATGTTTTTACTACATGTTTTATTATTACATACAATATTTCAAGGCATTGTTATTAATGATTATTTATGAGATGGTTATTGCTTTCATGTTTGTACTACATGTTTTATTATTACATACAATATTTCAAGGCATTGTTATTAATGATTGAGTATTTTATAAATATGTGGATTCGTGAGTTTTAGGTTTTGGGAAGAAAAATATTATTCTAGGGTTTTTAATATGTTTTAGAGCTTTCCATATAAATGATATTTGTTTCTTTGAATTATAGTTGGGAGAACATTCCTAAGGTTAATTACTAATAACTTCTTTTTTTTTGTTCACTTTAGTAACATATGTTTTTGAATTTAAGCTTTGAATTTATTAAGCATAGGGAAAAAAATAGATGTAAATAGTCCTGTGTTTAAAATGTTTTAGATTTAAATTTATCAATGTTATTTTATTTTTATTTACATTGAACTATAAGGTGATTTCATTTTTTTATAATTCATATTTTTTCATTAATTTCACACAACCTTTTAAAACAACATCATATGATTTTATTTTTCTAAATATAACACTTAGTGCCATTAAATCATCAATGTTTTATTGCATTGAGGATAAATATCAATGATCGTTTATCCTCGGTGATAGTGAGGCACATTATAGAGGACATGCCTAATGTGGACATGGACTTCCTTATTGTTGCATCATCTACACACTTGTGTCACATCATCATAGTTCATGATTTGAATTTGGCATGGAAATCATGTGGACATTGTGTCTAAACGTTAGATATGAGAATCAAATGGGCATTGCAATGTTCAAACATGATTTGAGTGGGAAAATTCCATTTGATTTTGAAGAAGATGATGTCCAAGGTAGATTGGATTCTAGTTGATCTTTTGTTCCCATTTTAGGGGGAACATCGTTTCAATGAAGAAATTAACAATTCATAAATACTATATCCAAACTTTGTGTAACGTTCCCCAGCTTAACCGAGGAACATTGCATGCAGAAAAATACACAAATTTGAATTTTTCTTGCTAGTTCATTTCATGTAGCTTACCGGCTACGAATTAAACACATTTTAAACTAAAATATGATACCCATAATTAGATGCATCTACAACATTCTAAATGAACATAATGCAGCCAAAATAATCATCTACGACATCACATAAAATCCATTCTCATGCAAAGAGTAAAAACACAACCATAAAACTCATAAGAGAAACTTAGAAAATAAATAAACACTTATCTTTTAAAACATTCGTACAACCAACTGCTTGGGAAGGATGTTCCACCCAACCATAGACTTGTTGTTCCAAATCTCAACAACAAGTCACCCCCGAGTTAGGGCTAGGAATTCATAAGAGATGGTTTCCTCTCACAGTCCACTCGCAACTCAAAATCTCACAACCCATTGGTATTCTCCTACGACTATCCTAAATTTCCTCCAACTCTCTTCCTCTTGACCTACCCAACCCAAGGAATGTGCCCCTTCACTGCTCTCAATCCCTTGGACATCCCATTCATTTATATGGGTCTCTTTGGAGCAGGTAACCGAAAATATCTCTACTAGGAACTCAAGGGAACTCACTTCCATGAAATCTACCAACAACCAACAACAACAATTGTTTTTCTAGTGCAACTCTCATATCATTTCACTCTTCAATCCTGACAACCCGGCTCTTCAATCTTTGGCTCCAGAATACTCCAAAAACACTCCATCATGCTCCATAATTCGTCCATCCTTCTTGGTTTAGCTCCAATGATATTTTTCCTTTCCCTCCCCTTGTTGTTCATGCCAAGATTGAATGTGCAAAAATTGCCTATCCTCCCCATATGAATTTCCTCTATTTTCCCAAGATAGTTGACTTCACACTTTGCCCAATGTTGATTGTACAATAGCCCCATGCTTCTAATAACTACGGGATGTGACTTCTACACCCACTTCCTAACAGGTAATTAATGATTGGGATCTCATACACTCAAACATAAAATAGAAGGTTGTCCAAATGATAATAAAATTTAGAAATATGGGTTTGGATTAATGCCCACAATTAATGCCCACATACACTCCTAGACATTCCCCTCTCTCTTGTGGATTAAATCAACCCTCATCTCTGTCCATATTCCCAACCACTGGTATCACATTATATTTATTAAAATCAGAAATACAATTCACATATTACATCGCTTGGTCATAGCTATATTCATATCTACATTATGCATTAATTAAAATGGGGATTATAGTGGGGATGTTACACTTTGGGAGGTCTTTTGACCAAACAAGGGTTGTGTCCCTATCACGACCCTTGTAAGAGTGGGTGCATTGCAAGTGATTAAAAGGGTTTTCACTTGGCCCCTATTGGGGATAGTAATACAAAATCATGAATTGGTGTTCCCCTTTTAAGGGGAGCATTGGCTCATATAGAAGTATTGTTTTAGAAAAAACATTAACAATTAATAAATCTCATGTTCAAACCTTAAGTAAGTCTCTTAACCAGACATGGGTAATAGCCCGACCGTGGGCCTGATACGAATGGGCATGTTATGTCTAAAAAACCAACACTTGGCCCCACCTTAGTGTAGTAGAGGAGACTAAAGAGAATAATTATGCCATACCCAATCTTATTTACAACCCATGAATCATTTAGAAATCAACATGAGCCAATGTTCATGCAATGATGGAAATCATGACTAAGAGAAATGCTTATGATCAAATCCATCAAAGACAAATAAGAG
>ML781219.1:370070-387401 GCA_009831015.1 Picea engelmannii | reverse complement strand
TTTTTCAACAATGATATCATCCTCAAGCAGGTCAATCCTCTTAGCCACACTAGAAGAAGAACAATGATTCATTATAACATACTCATCTCTCCTCCATGTGACCATGATATCTAACAATCTAGGGTGTGCAGGTTCCGTAGGAAAATTCCTATGGAACAACGTCGGATTACCACATCCAAGGCATCTTCTTCCACCTACACATGTTTTACTAGAAAACACATCTACATGATTCCTTATGCATAATATCATTGAAATAAAATCATGCATTATGGGAGGAGGAGGGTCACCTTGCTAATTCCTTTTGCATAAATATACAAATGTGTCATAGTCAAGCTAGAATTCAATGCCACATCGACAACAACAAGTGTTGCAAACTATGTCGGGCCCAATATACCATGGTTTCAATTTATCAAACATGTTAATTACAATCTTCATACCAAGATTGATTTCTATAAATTTCCCAAATAGTTCAATTTATGTCATCTCCACAACATGCTTAAAATTCTCACCATGCATGCCTTTGGACAAGGATTGTCACAAAAAATTCTTATGATCTAGTTTGGCATGAGACTTAGTTTCTAAAAAATATACCCCCTTCTATCTAATTCCTTTTGGAAGTCCATCTTGGTAGAGTTTCTTGCGAATAAGAGCCTGAAAATAAACATTGTTGTTTTCATCTATACAAACCCTAAATTTAATATGCCTCTGTAATGCTTTTCTAGAAACATGGAGCAATTTTGACATCACCATCAACATCCAACTTCTTGAAGTCTTTGGTGCCACAACAATAGTTGTAAATACCCTATGAGCAACTAGGATATTGGGTTTTCTTGATTTTCCAAACAAAGAAAGTTCTTTTGATACATTCTCATGTTCCTTTGCATGTTTAGCATCATGAAAACCCAACAAATTTATTTCTTGTTTTAATTTTTTTGTGTTTTATCAATCCATGTAGGATTTGAGCTCATGTAATCATTGAATTTTTATAAAAAACAACTTAATTATGTCACTTACATGTTCTCTAATTGTCTAATAAGGGAATTAGGTCCCCACATTTTTCTCTTGTGTTTGCATCTAAAATTTCAAAAAAAAAAATCACCCCTTTCAAAATCATTACAACTCAGAAAAATTCACCCCTTTCAAAATCACTACAACTCCTAGTAATTCTTGAAACCCAAGAGGCAACAAGGTCCTGAGGTGGTTGATTAGATTCCACATGTGTTACATACAAAACATAATGTATAAATAATAAAACAAAGTGTAAATAATAACTATGAGTATAATATGAATTAGGATAATGCATATAAAAATTACTGATATTTCCCTCAACTAGATGACTTGAAGACTCTCGGTTAGATTCACTAAATGTCGGGCATTGGGATGACCTACATTTTCGTCCTGGTGTTCTCACATTTAGGTTCATCTTTGTCTCATGCTCTCTCTATCCTTCTCTCACACTTCAACTTCATCAACATGTTGATGATCATATATCCTTTTGTGGTTTCTTAGATTCTCCATTGTGATTGTTGATTAAAATGAAGTTTAATATTAGATTGACATAAATTTCATTTTTTTGTTTTTTCAACACACATTAAATAATTGAGTGGATAGCTGGTTCATGTAAAGGTTTTTATTTTCATGTGATTTTTTTTTTAAACTTTTGATGTTTCTAAGTTACAACAATACCTCAAGTATTGTTTTTACAATTTTGTCACATAACCTCGATCAACTTGTAATACCTTAATCAAGCTATTAGATTTAACATTACAAAATCTCGATTAAAGGTTTGATAAACCCTTGATTGAGGTATTTAAAAACATTGAATTAAGTTCTCTACAAAGCTTTGAAATAACCCTCGATTGAACTATATAACTTGATCGAGGGTTTGAAAAATTGGAATCCTAGCCCCATCCTGCAAGATTTTCTACAAATGCAACTTAGAGGGGATGGAACCCATTCATCTCTATCATGTCAATTGGTAAAGTAGATGTTAATGCATTCATCATTGAATCCTTTATCCAATGATGTGTCATTTTCATGGTTTTGATTTCATATTATATTTTAAATTTATTTTATTCTAAAACTTATACTTAATTTTTTTCCACAATTTTGAAGGTGCTAAAAAACATTGGTAGCATAAAATCTACACAACCAAAAAATTATAAAAATGATATGCATACTCTCTGGATCTTTCCTCTTAAAAAGGGTATTTTTGGTTTTTCGTTTTAAGTAAACACAAGAAAAAAAATTTGTTGGGAACACATAGGCGTATAAAATACAATTCAAATTTATTTTTTGAGGTTTGAAAAATGAAAAATAATTAAAAATACAATTTTCCAAAAAGAAAAACAATGTATAGTAAGACTTTACAGATATTTGGGGACTCAAAGATAGTTATAAATTGAACCAGATAAACTCAAAAATGTCATAATATTCAATTGATTTCTTTGCTTGAAGAAGTATTTAGGATTTTGAACACATTTGATTATGCTTCTCTACAACTTGTTTACAGGGAACATAACAAAGTGGTAGATAAAGTCTCTAAGGAGGGTGTACAAATGGATTTTAGGAGATGGGTGATTATAAAAGACAAAGAAGGTACTCATTATGCATACTTCCATAGGCCTTTCATTGAGCCTTTGGACATGACATAAAATTCTCCATAAGATGTTAATTTTTTCTCTTCTGCAACATCAATTTTGTACTGGTTATCCTTATTCTTTATGTTTTGATATGCCAGTTTTATATACTGGTTATAACTGGATACTATATTACCCTTCTCAAACAGGAGACAACTCACAGATTTGACCACTCAGGGGTCGATATGGATAAAGGGATTGATTCTTTGTTTAATGTGCAATGGAATGGTTTTTTAGTCCCAATATACATATTTGTTTATGTATTTGGGAGGTGGTCATAAAATGGTTACAAACAGAGCCATGGGGTCTTGTTTATCATTCAACCTTTTTTGGGGGCTATTGTTATTATTGGTCCTTCTCCATAAGGCTGATCTATTTTTTTTTAACTGTTCAAGCTTGTGGGCTAAATACATGCACCAACATGTATTATACAAAATGTAAATTTTGTGTTTAATGAAAAAATTATGATTTTTTCCAAGGGAAAAAAGAAAAAAAATACACTGTCACACACACACACACACACGTTGAACACTAAATTAAATGTTGGGAACTAAAGTTACATGTTAACTTTTCTTGAAATTTACAAAGAAAAACATTTAATTAAAAATAAATTTGACACATTAGATAACATTGATATTTTCACAAAAATATTATTAGAAAGACAACACAATTCCTTACAATTATATTTTCAATGCAAATCAAAATTCATAAAGCATATATAGATTAAATTTAAAATATATATAAAATATCAAATTTTCATCACAACATTTCACTAAAAAATTGACACGTGCATGTTCATGAATTCACCACACCTGTATTTGGAACTAATTTATAGATTGAAACTTCCTGTAAGCGTTAAGGTGGTAACACAACACTCTAATTTAACATCAAGAACTCTATTCATACTATTCATTGTGTAATACTTCTAAATATTTATATGGTTAATGTTTTGACAAGTTTGTGTATCATGAAAGATGTGGGAGATTTACGCAAACTGTTTATCATATGGGCATGAACAAATGTCATAAAAATGGTTACATGAAAAAAAGGTCCTTTGGGAGAGAAGGCCACGTCAGTAAATGTAAAGCAGTAAGTAAACATAGTTTACAATATAATATAATAGTAAAAGGGGTTACTATGCAATATAATATAATTGTAAAAAAGTTACTATGTTATTTGAAACAATTAAAAGATCAAATGAATAATATTAAAAAAATAAAAATGAAAATTTGGCTATATTAAAATATAATTATTAAAAAAAAAATAAAAAAAAAATTAGATATATTAAAATACAACTATTAAAAAAATAAAAATGAAAATTTGGATATATTAAAATACAACTAGATATTATAAGGAAAGGAAATGTGATTTGACATTATTCAACAAAACAACAAAGTAAGGATAAGGATAAGGACATAGGATTAGGTGACTTTTCAAGTTATAATAATTTTAAAATTAATATATTTTATTACAATTTTTCTAATATAAGGAAGAGAAGAAGAGGGACACACTTACATGGAATTTGGCACGGTTGATTTAATTTTCATTATCAAAAGAAGGTGGATGAGAGTAAAAAATGTCATTAATTCATTAATTTTTTTGGGGTTTTCTAATTTTTTCTTAGTCATGGTATTCTTACTTATTGTTCCCATTAGTTTATGGGCCAGAAGAGCTAATGGTTTGATTTGAGACCTTGGTTTAGTAGGGAAGCATAAATTACACTTAAAGTTTGGGCAACCAGTGTTGGGAAATGACGATGGAAATTTGCAATACAAATGAGTATCAAGTTGGCATGTTGTTATAGGTATTATTCAATCAATTACTGCATTAATGTATGTTAAACCTTAGTTATTTTGTTAATTAATGTTATTGTAGCATGCTTCAAAAATTAGATGCTGAAAAGTGGTTATTAATGACCATACTTGATATAAATGATGAAATCCATGCATAGTAATGAAATTGTATTTATTTCATAGAAAGTATTATTAGTTTCCCTACTTATTGTTATGTTATTTTCCTATTATTGGGGAGTTATTATGTATTGTCAAGGAGTAGGATGTGGGCCCTACATATTCCCTAAAATGAGTAGGACACATTTAGAGTTTCATCTTTGTTCCTACAACTTCTGGATCATTTATTCACTAAAATGACAAGTAGACATTTAGATCTCTTATTTGTCTTTGATGGATTTGATCATAAGCATTTCTCTTAGTCATGATTTCCATCATTGCATGAACATTGGCTCATGTTGATTTCTAAATGATTCATGGGTTGTAAATAAGATTGGGTATGGCATAATTATTCTCTTTAGTCTCCTCTACTACACTAAGGTGGGGCCAAGTGTTGGTTTTTTAGACATAACATGCCCATTCGTATCAGGCCCACGGTCGGGCTATTACCCATGTCTGGTTAAGAGACTTACTTAAGGTTTGAACATGAGATTTATTAATTGTTAATGTTTTTTCTAAAACAATACTTCTATATGAGCCAATGCTCCCCTTAAAAGGGGAACACCAATTCATGATTTTGTATTACTATCCCCAATAGGGGCCAAGTGAAAACCCTTTTAATCACTTGCAATGCACCCACTCTTACAAGGGTCGTGATAGGGACACAACCCTTGTTTGGTCAAAAGACCTCCCAAAGTGTAACATCCCCACTATAATCCCCATTTTAATTAATGCATAATGTAGATATGAATATAGCTATGACCAAGCGATGTAATATGTGAATTGTATTTCTGATTTTAATAAATATAATGTGATACCAGTGGTTGGGAATATGGACAGAGATGAGGGTTGATTTAATCCACAAGAGAGAGGGGAATGTCTAGGAGTGTATGTGGGCATTAATTGTGGGCATTAATCCAAACCCATATTTCTAAATTTTATTATCATTTGGACAACCTTCTATTTTATGTTTGAGTGTATGAGATCCCAATCATTAATTACCTGTTAGGAAGTGGGTGTAGAAGTCACATCCCGTAGTTATTAGAAGCATGGGGCTATTGTACAATCAACATTGGGCAAAGTGTGAAGTCAACTATCTTGGGAAAATAGAGGAAATTCATATGGGGAGGATAGGCAATTTTTGCACATTCAATCTTGGCATGAACAACAAGGGGAGGGAAAGGAAAAATATCATTGGAGCTAAACCAAGAAGGATGGACGAATTATGGAGCATGATGGAGTGTTTTTGGAGTATTCTGGAGCCAAAGATTGAAGAGCCGGGTTGTCAGGATTGAAGAGTGAAATGATATGAGAGTTGCACTAGAAAAACAATTGTTGTTGTTGGTTGTTGGTAGATTTCATGGAAGTGAGTTCCCTTGAGTTCCTAGTAGAGATATTTTCGGTTACCTGCTCCAAAGAGACCCATATAAATGAATGGGATGTCCAAGGGATTGAGAGCAGTGAAGGGGCACATTCCTTGGGTTGGGTAGGTCAAGAGGAAGAGAGTTGGAGGAAATTTAGGATAGTCGTAGGAGAATACCAATGGGTTGTGAGATTTTGAGTTGCGAGTGGACTGTGAGAGGAAACCATCTCTTATGAATTCCTAGCCCTAACTCGGGGGTGACTTGTTGTTGAGATTTGGAACAACAAGTCTATGGTTGGGTGGAACATCCTTCCCAAGCAGTTGGTTGTACGAATGTTTTAAAAGATAAGTGTTTATTTATTTTCTAAGTTTCTCTTATGAGTTTTATGGTTGTGTTTTTACTCTTTGCATGAGAATGGATTTTATGTGATGTCGTAGATGATTATTTTGGCTGCATTATGTTCATTTAGAATGTTGTAGATGCATCTAATTATGGGTATCATATTTTAGTTTAAAATGTGTTTAATTCGTAGCCGGTAAGCTACATGAAATGAACTAGCAAGAAAAATTCAAATTTGTGTATTTTTCTGCATGCAATGTTCCTCGGTTAAGCTGGGGAACGTTACACAAAGTTTGGATATAGTATTTATGAATTGTTAATTTCTTCATTGAAACGATGTTCCCCCTAAAATGGGAACAAAAGATCAACTAGAATCCAATCTACCTTGGACATCATCTTCTTCAAAATCAAATGGAATTTTCCCACTCAAATCATGTTTGAACATTGCAATGCCCATTTGATTCTCATATCTAACGTTTAGACACAATGTCCACATGATTTCCATGCCAAATTCAAATCATGAACTATGATGATGTGACACAAGTGTGTAGATGATGCAACAATAAGGAAGTCCATGTCCACATTAGGCATGTCCTCTATAATGTGCCTCACTATCACCGAGGATAAACGATCATTGATATTTATCCTCAATGCAATAAAACATTGATGATTTAATGGCACTAAGTGTTATATTTAGAAAAATAAAATCATATGATGTTGTTTTAAAAGGTTGTGTGAAATTAATGAAAAAATATGAATTATAAAAAAATGAAATCACCTTATAGTTCAATGTAAATAAAAATAAAATAACATTGATAAATTTAAATCTAAAACATTTTAAACACAGGACTATTTACATCTATTTTTTTCCCTATGCTTAATAAATTCAAAGCTTAAATTCAAAAACATATGTTACTAAAGTGAACAAAAAAAAAGAAGTTATTAGTAATTAACCTTAGGAATGTTCTCCCAACTATAATTCAAAGAAACAAATATCATTTATATGGAAAGCTCTAAAACATATTAAAAACCCTAGAATAATATTTTTCTTCCCAAAACCTAAAACTCACGAATCCACATATTTATAAAATACTCAATCATTAATAACAATGCCTTGAAATATTGTATGTAATAATAAAACATGTAGTACAAACATGAAAGCAATAACCATCTCATAAATAATCATTAATAACAATGCCTTGAAATATTGTATGTAATAATAAAACATGTAGTAAAAACATGAAAGCAATAACCATCTCATAAATAAAATGTATGTAGTACAAACATGAAGGCAATAACCATCTCATAGATTTTTCCATACACCACATTGACAAACGTTTAGAGTATCATTTTCTTTTGTATTAAAATCCATCTCATAGATTTTTCCATACACCACATTGACAAAAGTTTAGAGTATCATTTTCTTTTGTATTAAAGAAGGAAAATATGTGTGAATCTTTTGAAACCAATGTTTCACATTGCTTTAATATGAGTCCATCGTCAAGGAGACCTCAATACAATGATCACGATGAAGAAAAACTATCTCAATACAATAATCACGATGAAGAAAAACTATGTATAAAAAGATATATGAATATGAGCTTGTGGTAGAAATTGTGTTATTGGAGAGTGAGGTCGACTCACGCTTCCAAAACCTTATTTCCTCACCAATGGATTTTTCAAAAACTAGGTCAGAGGATATTTTCATGTAATTTGAGTTGGTTTACAATAGTTTTCCATGTGGCACTTAACTTCAACCCAACATCTTTGTTTCATAGTGTTGTTTCCTTTTTCATTCTCTCGAGTTTCACTTGTTCTTCTTTTGTTGTGGTGTTCTTTTCTAAAAAAATATTTCTGATTTTTTACAACATAGTTAATATGTAATGTTGTGTGATTGTTTAGTTAGAGTTGATTTGATTGTGTTTGTCTAGCTAGTAACAATTTTTTTTTTAAATAAGTTATAATGAGCGACCTATCTCTCCAATATATTCCTTTTTACATGAGTAAAGAATTGCATAGTAACACACATTTCTATTCTCTAGGATTGGATGAGTCTTTTGTTGAATCAACAAAATTCCTAATATTGGTATTTAGGGGAGTGAAGACTACTCTGATCTTCTTTCCTTTTAGGATTTTAGTCGTCTAAATTGTGGTACATGTATGGAAGTGCAATTTTTAGGTCATTTATATCCTACTTTTGTTGTTTATTTTGATCTATGCAGATTTCTTTAATTTGTTCCTCATGGTATCCAATTTTTAATTCCAAGACATTCTTAGGGTGATCCAACTCATGCTCCAAGTGACTTGCACTAGATATTCTTCCTTCCTTCTAGTATTTTAGTGGTCTAAATTGTGGTACCTTTAATATATGGAAGTGTAATTTTTGGGTCATTTATATCCTACATATGTTGTTTATTTTGAGCTCCATGAATTGCTTTAATTTGTTCCTCATGGTATCCATTTGTTAATTCAAAGATATTGTTAGGGTGATCCAACTCATGATCCAAGTGACTTTCACTAGATATTCTTGTTGCTTTGGTTTTAAGTGTATGCATAATGTTGACTTTTTGTGCTAGATGATGGTGTGATTCCAAATATACGTATCTATCTATATGAGTATTTTTTCAGTATACTTGATACTAGAATCTGTCATTCTCTCTTTCGGTGAGCAGTACATCAAAAAATGTAGCTTGTTTTCCTCCTCCACTTAAATGGTGAATTTTATTTGCTTTGAAACACTATAGGTGTGTCAAGAAGTCATCAAGACTTCCTCCCATGTCATCATTTTGTAAATAAATCAGAGGGAAAAAAGTTGATTTCCCTTAATCCAAAATGTTGCATATAAATGTTTACCACAATTGGTGACAAAGAGGATACCATAGCATGGGGGGTTCACTAATTAGGAAATATTATACCATGTGAATTTATATTGGTAGGCTCAAAACTCTAATAAATGAGAGCACTATAGTTCCTAGTACATAAGGGTTAAAAGGTATTTTTAATCTATAAAAAACATATAGATTTTAGGAGGTTTAGAATTATGTATCAAGGGGGGTTATAATTAAGTATCGAGGGGGGAGGGATTTGAAATATAGGTGGCTTTGGACTACATTGTTCTGCATCCTTCAAGATCCATAATGACATATGTGTTTTCCTTGTATGCTCTTCTTCCTCTTCATTTTTCAATACCCATAACCCTTTCTATGTCACCATGAAGCTCTCACATTTGAAATAGTTTATATATTTTCTTGGGAATTATAGAGATTGCCATATCCCCCAACTCTCTCATCAAATAAGGACCCACTGAAATAAAAGATTTGACAAAAAAATCATTAGAAATTAAGGATTTGATCAAGACAAGAAAAAAGTTATCTAGTGGAAGGACTTTGTAATGAGTCTCCATTGGGTAGAAACATAAAAAGAGTTATAGGAATTTGCACATGTGGCTTCTGGAAATGATTTTCCCCGACCCACTAAGGAATGTGATGTAGAATATACTAATGACTTTGATGCAAAACCCCTCAAGTTCTATCTCCCATAAGCAACTATAGAACCTTGTTTTCTACCTTCAGAGTACATAGCTACCAACTCTAGTCTTTATAGAAATTAAAATAAAACTGATACAGTGAGGAATTGACATTGAATGAAGTCAGACAAGAGGCAACAACAAAAATAACTAGGTTTGAAAGTTTTATTATTATTAATTTGAACGTGAAATTTATTCATTCATCACTCTTACAGTCTGAGGATCAAAGTCCATTTTTTATTTACAATCTCTATGCAGTGCTAGATAGTCTGAATTCATTTTACTTCCCTGGCTAGTGATTTGGGCACATTTCTCTATTCTGACGTTGTGATTTCAACCTGGTGTCATTCACTTTCTCTTCTCTATTGTTTTGAAGTTGTTCCCTTCAGTTTTTTTGTTCTGAGATTTGAAACCCTCGGTTCTTTAGTTCAGGAAAATCACCCTCTATCCAAGATCATGGAAATCAACTCGTTGAATCCAATCAAATTCGTCTCTCTCCTTACTGCCCCATATTTAAACATTTGGATCTTGTGCTTCATTTCCATTGGAAGATACAACTGTTTTGGCCTTTCAACTTCCTCAAACATCCTTTTGTATCTCATTGACAAATTTCCTTCCTTTTGTACTATTCTAAATCATCTCATCCTATGTGGCATGGGTTTTGCAACAAAGGCTCTTCTGTAGCAAGATTTATAGCATGTCTTCGACAACAAGTTTCGTAGCATGTCTTCCGCAACAAAGTTTCCGTAACATGTATTCTATAGAAAGGGTTGACCCTTATTCTATACATACAAGAAAAATCTAAATTATTTCAGGTGATGTTGATTGACCAAGACCAAGGATGCTCCTACATTAGACTTAAAAGCCACCCTCTCTACTACTAGTCTCTTTACTTGGTTTCTCCTCTAGGGAAGGAAAGGAGGCATGCTTTGGGTAACATGGACCTTTTTGATCTCATTGGATGATGCACAAGAATAGTATAGTTAGAATATCCAATAATCTATGATTAATTAGTTGGTTAAACTAAAATAAGGAAGACAAATAGAAAAAAAGGTTCATCATGATTTGTGTTGTGTCACCATAATAGGGGTAGAAATAAAAAGAGGTATTAAAAAAGTTAAATATATTTGTTCTACATCTAATGAAAATACTAGGTTTTTTAATTGAAAAGATATATTAGGAGGGGGTGAACAATGAAATGAATTTGAGGTCCATATTCATTAATATCTACTAAAATTAAGGGTATTTTCTAATATCCCATGTATGCACCTGCTATGTCATAGGTTCACTAAGAGTATATACCCTACAATGCCATGAATTTGTTTACAAATTCTCCCCTTATAAGAGAAATATATTGTATTTTGACAAATTTTAACAAGTTTGAGGTTTAAATATTTGTGATATTTTTAATGAAATCAATAGAACCATTAAATAGAATCTTAGTGTATAACAACAATCTATCTAAACTAATGAGAATGTCTTCTTCTTTCACCTCTTGGTTTTTAACCCATTTTAAGAATGATGTATTGCTTTCTAGTGATCCTAGTGGGATCAATCGTGAACAAAGTAACATGGCCCATTTGTCAAATAATATATTATTTTTTTTTAAGATTAATGAGATGAGTTAATGGACAAAGGAACATGAGCTAAATCTTGGTAATTAGATAGAATGACTTGACAAGTTCAAGATGAAAACAACATGCTCCCACTATATCCATAAGATATATACAATAGCTCAAGTCACAGCTATCATTAACTCATGACTCAACCTGGACCTAGATATCACTACAAGTATGAATGGGATACCTTTTCGATGAAGCAATTTTTAACCAAACATGTCAAAATTAGAATTAAAGTAGAGTTTTGTTTTAAATATCATGCTATCTAAGAGAAGAACTTCTTTGCCCAGAACTTTGCAAGTAACTGGCTGAACGTATAGTATTCACAACTCGACTAATTCCATCTTTATGTACGTAAGCTATACATGAGTGGCATGATTGCATTCTTAGTTTAAACCTCTTCTCAATAGAGTCCTCCCAACATGAATTCTTGCCGATTCTTTTTCAATGCTTATGTGGCTACCACATGATAAGGTGTTCGATCATTTTATTATGGGGGTCTTCTTCATCTTAAGATCACATGTGCATTTCCCTTGTCTGCTTTAAGAATCTTTATACTTTTGTTGTCTCTGAAGCTTATCAGTGTCTTCCTACAGCATTATTCAAATCTTAGTGATATGCCACAATCACCTTTTCATAAATGTGTCCAAATTCCTCCATGAAATAACAATCATCATCAAATAAATTGGTTAATCAGGGGAGAGAAGTTGAAGAAGAAACTTCATAACAATTCCCACATGGATTTTGCTTAGAGATGCAAAATTCACAGGCAGATTCAGATCATGATGGAGTTGTTGTTTGAATTGTATAGGCGAAGTTGGTTAATAGTGCTCTTAGGGTCTTTGCTGCATTATCATAAACCTGTGGAGCTGCTTCTGCTGTGTCATACGTCCCAAGGCACAGCCTGACTCCTCTGACTCCTCTGGAGGGATCTCTGGATCTCTGATCTCTGCAGCCCATTTCCACATTTTCTTATTCACTCCCCAGTATTTACAGCTCTTTGCAGACCTAATTATATTGGAGCCTGAGTTGCACAACACTTCGAATTTTTTGGAGGGAACTTTGAACGTTCTCCTGGATTTGGATTTGGACTTGGGTTTGCACTGAATTATTGCGCCAGAGAATGGTATGTGAATCTAGCGAGCTAATCTCTTGTGGGTTTAATTCATTGTGGCATCTGAATCATTGCATATCAGGCTTATCTTCCTTATAAGATGGTCATTCTTCTCCTTCTTTTAAGCTCTGATAGTATTATTGTTCGAGTTCTTGGGACCAGGCATAATTGGAATTCTTTATTTATACTCAATCAGACTGCAACCCTATGCTTGTGATATTACCCTTTCCTGCATAGCTGATACATGCAACAAAAACATAATACATAAAGAAATAAGTTGAGTACATAAATCTCTGAAGTTAAACACTAAACCCCATGAGAAAATACTTATAGACAGCAGTGAGTTCGATAAACAATACTGAATGCATCTATCCATATTGAATACCACAATTTTTCAATAAAATCATGGCTGAAGCTATAGCTGATTTTAACTACTTTAGTCATGAACTAACACAACTGGGACTTAAACCAGGTCAAGACATTCTTATACTATTCTGGTCATGCAAATAAGTCGGAAAACCAAAGGAATAGAAGCCATATAACATAACTCATTGATCCCTGAGCAGGATAAATATTTCAAGATGAGAACTGATAGAACACTACAAAGCTATTTATTTAAGCACTGCCAGCACTGTTTACCTGATATATCCACCCCTAAAATGACAATTCCTTTACTCCAAATCTTCATGAGGCAAGACACTGTACAGATAAAGAAGATCCCCTCTATTAATGCAACATTGGAAAAGACACCCACAAAAAATATGAGAAAAATGATTAATTAGAGCACTGCAGTGCCTCTCCTACGGATTATGTAAGCTCCCCAGCTGACACCAGCATGGGCTTATCAAATATAAAACGTGTATGTTTTTCTCTATCATGGACATGAAATCCCATGAAATCAATTCAGTGGTATGAAGCAATTAAGTTGATAGAGATGGGGAACCCCATACAAGCTGCAGAGAAAGCATATACGATGATATAACTTATAAGCATTTCTACCATTTCTATTCCCCTTAATGAGAGTGGATTAACTCGGGAGCAAACATATACACATATACTTATTTTTTACAGACTCTTTTCAGTTAAAAAAATGGGTTTAAATCTGACCAGATTTTCAGGGGTAGTCTGAGTTTTGCATGGATCAAAGTTCCATGCATAGTAGTCTGAGTTTTGTATCGTCAAAGTTCCATGCATTTCAGAACGTATCGATCAAAGCTCCATGCATTTCGGAACGTACTCCAAGGATTTTACCCCATTTTAAACCAACCCAGATACTCAAAAAATCAATCAAATTCTAGATTGACAAAAAAATTTAAAATAAGATCGAAAAAACCAACCTAAAAAATAACTCAATAGAAAAGATTGCTCAGGCGTTAACCCACTCCCTCTTGATGCGTCATGCTTGCAGCAACTCTTTGACTCGCAGAAAATCTACGTAAGATTCGAAGAAACCAACAACTCCACCTGGTCAATGTCATGTAAATCTGTCCTGTCTGATGAGAAACTGCTCTGAAACATTTTATCTCTCATAGCTCTCATATTAATTAAAGAAAATCTAAAAGCGGTTCCAACAAAAGATTTTTCACAGTCAAAAGCATCGTTGTAGCCCGTATGAAAGGTGACCTTTAATCTAAAAACATGGCCATGGAGTATATTATAGTTGGGAGTAGTTACATGAAATCCTAACAGGTAAAAACATCCTTGTATCCCGTACAACATTATTTATGAAAGGTGACCTTTGGTCTAAAACTATGGAGTATATAGTTGAGAGTAGTTTACACGAAATTCTAAAAGGTAACTTACGTAGATATCGACTTCTACTCAGTCGATTAAAGTTACGCCAATAGAACCGTGTATCAAATTGACTACAAAATTTAGATTGAAGTTAAATGAAAACTGAATGAGCTTAGCCATTTTCGTGGTGAGACTTGGGCTTTTTCCTTAACCCTCCTCCATCCATGCCTGGTTGCACTCCCTTAAGTGCCTTGAGCCAGCACTGCCTTAAGTGCCTTGAGCCAATTTCATGAATCGTTGCATTCCCCAAATTCAGAGTGGTAAGCATGGAGAGTTTCCTCTATATAGCTATGTAAACGGAGAGGAATTGGAATTAAAAGTTAGTTGTCTTAGGATCCTTAACTAGTCTCCTTACTTTTTTATTCAAAGATATAGTCATTCTCCTAGAAATTAAAGGCGTTCTGTAAGGGGTGGGCACTATCCAAATTCTTTTGTCTTCTGTTTTTTGGAAACTAGTTATAATTGCTCTTCTCTACCTATTATCTCTGCAAATCCACTAAAACTTTGCTCATTCACTAATGATACAGCTTAAGTTTATGTCGATTGCAGAGTTATCCTGAAGCAAAATCAATTGTTGATTTTGTTAGTTGTTTATTGAATGTACTAAATAGCTTAATCTAAATGTTTTATTTTTTTTTGGTTATTTTTAATATTTTTTTAATTTGATTTTACCTGAAATTTAGTGAGGAATGGTTGGATCTGTAGATTTGAGTAGCTAACTTTATATAATCTAAGTGTTTCAAGGATTTTTCAACAAGTTGAATCCATTTATGTATTTAGATATGCAATTTAAACAACAAAAAATAGTGATTTTGTCCAAATTTAAATTTCCAAATTCCTAAAAAAAAAAAAACAAAAAAAA
This sequence comes from Picea engelmannii, assembly GCA_009831015.1. NCBI lineage: Eukaryota > Viridiplantae > Streptophyta > Pinopsida > Pinales > Pinaceae > Picea > Picea engelmannii. The sequence goes on along the minus strand of ML781219.1, from coordinate 372,195 downwards.
AAAGGTTTAGTCAACTTCTTCTAGAAGAATCCATCCTGAGATAAAAATATCCATCATACTCTCCCAACGTCGCACCTCCCCATCCACCATCTTACAATGTTTTACTATTATTTATTATTTATTTGTATGTAGTTGTTGCCATCTAGACATCTAGTTATGGCAAGGGTGACCATTAAAGCTCACAGACCTTTCAGTTGAAAAGTTGAATTCAATCCATAAAAAAAAGAAAATTGATTATAGAGGAAAAGGGGTTTGTAGAGTCCAACCCTACCATTTACGAATATGGAGGAGTATTAGTGAGTTTTCAGCACATTTTTTTCTGGTGAAAAAAAGAGTCTAATTTTACCATGCCTTATTAGCTTCTTACTTCAAAAAACATCACATAATAATAATAATAATAAAATAAAAATATAATAAATAAATATATATATATATATATAGACCATTCACTATTATTAGTAGTAAAGAAAAACCAAACACTCTAGTGCACTTGACAAAAACTATTCTACAATGAATTCTAGTCTTCGCTTCTTCAATGTTTTCTTAGACAAGGTGAGGGTCCGTCATTATTAGAGCCATAGTGCTCTTGGCATACCACACAAATACAATTCCTATATATGGCTTAACAATTTTGGCAGTGGGCATTTGTAATGCAACGTGTTAAATTTATTCACTTATTTTTTAATGAATAAATTAATTTAGCTTGCTAAAAACGGTAAGCTTAATCACTCAAATCTATGTAAATTTAATAATTTCTGATTTAATTTTGAGTAAAATTAAATATAAATTTAATAATTTCTGACTTAATTTTGAACAAAATTAATTACAAATTTAATAATTTCTGACTTAATTTTGAGCAAAATTAAATACATAATATGAAAAAAATCACTATAGCTTTGTTTTGACATCAAACAACCAACATTGTCATGGTATTGTGAGGACCATTATCATCTGTAAAGTAGTAAGTGATGGAAACAACTGAAAGGAATAGACTTGAATCAATGAGTTCAATTTCTCGTCATCAATAAGTTGGAATTAAGTCTTCTCCACATGCATTCAAAGGCTTACTTTAAAAAAGTTAAAGTTATGTGAGTTGAACATCATATAAATTTTAAATTATTATTTTTTTTATAAAATAAAATTTTAAATTTTTTTAAATAGATTTGTATAAATTAAAAATAATAAATTCTAAATAAACAAAATAATTTTTTTAAAACTTCCCAAATATAATAGGAATTTTGTAAAAAATTATAATTTTTCTTTATTAATAAGAATTTTGATTATAAATTTTTACTTATAAAAAATTTAAAATTATTTTCAAACAACACTAATCATTAAAATTTCACAAAATAAATAAATTAAAATAATTTTATCTTTTCAAAATATAAAATTTATTTACTTATTAACTCACTCCATTTAAAAACTAATTTAAATTAAACCCCCCTAAAATTACATTTTAAACACACCCTACCAAATTTTCTTAAATAATATTTAATTTTTCAATCTAATCTATGCTAATGTATTTTATTTGAACACCTAAACTCAAACATATATACCGTCTAAAAGCTAAAAAAAACAAAAAAAAACGAAGGGAGACATGAGACGACCAATGAATTTTTACCATGTGTGCATGGAGAAACGTTTATGCAAATAAAAAAAAGGGAGAAACACTTTCAATCAATTATATATATAATTTTATTATTATTATTAAGAAGTAATTTTACAAATTATATTTTCTAAAATAATATTTAATTTTTCAATCTAATCTATGTGGATGTATTTTTTTTTAACATCTAAACTCAAGACATATATATCATGTAAAAGTTAAAAAAAAGGGAAAACATGAAACCACTAATGAATTTTTTACCATGTATGCATGGAAAAACATCTATATAAATAAAAACAATGTTAGAAACACTCTCAATCATATATATATTAGAAACATTTTCAATCATTCATATATATATATATATATATATATATATATATATATAATTTTATTATTATTATTATTATTATTGAGTAATTTTACAAATTATATGTTTAAAAAGTAAAAAAAAAATCAAGAAAAATATGAGATGACCAATGAATTTTTTACCATGTATATATGGAGAAACCTCTATCA
>ML781219.1:328672-369123 GCA_009831015.1 Picea engelmannii | reverse complement strand
ATATATATATATATGTTTGTGTGTGTATGTGCACTGTGTGTGTGTGTGTTGACTTTATGGGTTGACCCAGGTTCTAACTACAGGATTACCAACAACCCTTCAACCATCGACCCTTACCGATACCATAAGGCAACATAGCACACAGAGTGCACTGCACAGTCTCACCTGAGATGGCTTCAATGGGTGGTCGCAACAATCAGGTGTCTATAACCATGGGATGGGACGTGCTTCTCTCTTAGGGGAATTAGATCTACTCAACTATTATCCCTCAAATACCCATTTATTATGATAACCCTAGTTGGATCTTAGTTCTGACCAGTGAGACAACTATTCCAACAGAACTTCATTAACCATTATAACAACATATACCCAATGACATATATTCATTTACTGCAACATAAGATTCAGATCTGAATACTAACTATGACATTCATCCATTTAGTGTTGTTCTATATATTTCATCAGTTTATCCTTAGTGCGCAATATTATTTCCTTTATCATTTTAACATGCTCATCATAAAACTCATTCAAGCAAATATAACCACAAGTACTGCAAACATTCACACACAACCTAGATATATCGTGGTTCACCCCTTCCTAGGGATACGTCCACAAAGATGAGTCACTTTATCTCTTTATTAATCTTCCTGCAAAATCCAGTGCCACGCATTGTACATTTCTTCCTCCATTACAATCGATCTCCACAGATCACGATAGTCTTCACAAAACTTAGATCAAATCTTTGAACAAAAATCAGAACTTCCAACACTTTCCACAGTCCTAATACATTCTAATTATACCAAAAATGGGACAAATCCATTACAAAAACCCTAAACCTAAGTGGATTAGGTTTTTCCACTTTCCAACTGACTCAATCTCGGCTGGTCCGCGATCTAACCATTTTCCACGTCGGCGCTTGTCCACTTTCCAACTGCTCTGCAACAGTTTGTCCACTTTGTAATTGATTTTCCTTGATGTTGGTTTTCCTCTATTTCTGGCACGCTCCCCATTTGATCCAGGGTCTTTTCATCGAGTGACTTATAAATAATTGCATTAAATGAACATAAATTAAAGTGCACCATTAAAGAAGGAAAACCCCAATAATGAATAGACATAAGCATCAAATCTGAACACAAAAAACTTGATAACGGAGTTCATCCCTAGTGGACTACGTCTCCAAGTCTTGCTCTCAAATGGGTAGGCCTTCTTATTATACATAAGTATACCTCATTCTGAAATCAAGCTGCAGAAGTTTTTCTCAGATCATAAAACATACAACACTATTGAATTAGTGGTGTCGAATTACCCAAAAATGTCTGTCTCCATGCCTCAATCTGACTCTGGCACTCCCAGGCCCAAGAGGAATTTTGTCTCGATTTCTGTGCCCTGCAAATTGCAATAAATACTGAGAATATGTAAAGAACTGCGTGCCCTTCTGTACCCACGCACACCCTCCTTTCAGCACTAGGTAGATTCATGTTTTAAATAGTTAAACCAACATTTAAACCAATGTGAGGTCATGGGCCTATTAGTTACAGAGCATATATTAAGTCCTGTATAAGGGGGGAGGTTCTGGGGTCAAGCCCACGGGCCTCCCCTTTTGTCTTGAGCGTTGTAATATATATATATAAACATATTTTGTTTCGCTATTTTGGCGACGGTTCTAGTTGTTGGTCGGTTGCCAGATTTGGTGAACCCGCCAAATCTTATATTTTTTTTTTAATTTCGATCATGGGTTGTCATTGGGAATTTTCCCACTGCCGCATTGCAAACCATGAATGGGCTACCTGATAGCCGACCATTGGGCCACGTCAACCACTATACCATCACTATAAATTCTAACCTTGTACAATGTCTACCGTAAACAGATATTCAGAAAAGAACAGAAAAGATACAATGGAAAATACAAACATTACACAGAGATTTTTCCCCTGGAAACCCAAACTAGGAAAACCAACATATATTATATTCATTCATTATGTTACATTGTTTACAATACAATATAAATATAGGATGCAACAACATCCAAAACCCTAACCCAATGACCTGGATTAGTCCAAAACCCTAATTCCTTAACCGAAAATAGAAAACCATTGGCAAAAACCATGTGCCGAAAAAAACCCACCTAAATACATGACACGTTTCCCGAGGTAGGTGTCACGTTTCCTAAATACTACTCATGCAAAGAATATAACACATATCCAACATTCTCCCACTTGTTGTTTTCTTTGCATACAGGGGGTTACAGGGTTACATAGTCAAAAATCCAGGGCAACAATGCCCATGGATCCTCTACACCAAGAGAACTTCTCAGTGCTCACAGATTTTGTTAATGAGTCTGCAACATTCTTCAAAGTGTCCACCTTCATTAGTGATACTTTCTTTTCTTCAATCATGTCTCTCACAAAGTGATATTGAAAATCAATGTGCTTTGTCTTTGAATGATAAACAGGGTTCTTCACCAGAAAAATTGCACTCTGACTGTCACACTCTATCCTTACAGCTTGTTATACCAACCCAATACCTGAAAACAATATTTGTAACCATATTGCTTCCTTACTTGCATGAGTGGCTGCCATGTATTCAGATTTTGTAGTTGAAAGTGCCACTACAGCCTGTCTTTTGCTCATCCAACTTATTGCTCCTCCAAACAGGTTAAACACATACCCTCTTGTAGATCTCCTATGATCCAAATCTCCAACCCAGTCTGCATCCACAAAGCCATATATATCGACCACTCTGTCCAATCCCTGTCTTCCTTCATAGCACAATCCATAGCTAGCAGTGCCACACAAATACCTGAAAACCCTTTTTACTACTGTCCAATGCTCCTTCCTTGGTTTTGACATATACCTGCTCAAAACTCCCACTGCATGTGTAATGTCCGGTCTAGTATGGACCATTGCATACATCAAACTGCCAACTGCACTCACATATGGAACATGAGACATGTCCTTCTCTTCTTCATGTGTCTTGGAACACTGATCCACATATAACTTTACACCAACAAGAATAGGAACCTTGACCGGTTTACATTCCTGCATATTAAACCTCTGCAATATTGTTTCGACATATTTTCTCTGATTTAACCAGAGTTTCCTCTTTTTTCGATCTCTTTTAATTTCCATGCCCAAAATGAAATTTGAAGCACCAAGATCCTTCATGTCGAATTTAGAGGACAAATGAGTTTTCACATCCTGGATAATCTCCTTGTTGTTTCCTATCAGCAACATGTCATCCACATACAAGACCAAATAAATCAAATGATCACAAATTAATTTAGAATACACACAGTGATTCTCTTTGCTTCTTATGAAGCCAAGTCCCAGCATATAAGTATTAAAGTTTTGATACCACATCCTTGGTGATTGTTTTAAACCATACAGAGACTTTTTCAGCTTGCATACCAGCTCCTTCTTTCCTTTCACAACATAACCTTTTGGTTGCTTCATAAAGATTTCTTCTTCCAGATCCCCATGCAAGAATGTTGTCTTCACATCCATCTGTTCTACTTCAAAATCAAATGCAACAGAAACAGATAACATAAATCTTATAGAGGTTAACTTGGCAACAAGAGAAAAAATCTCACCAAAATCAATTCCCTCGATCTGGGAATAACCCTTTGCTATTAATCGAGCTTTGTATTTCTCCACTTTTCCTTCTGCATTCAACTTCTTTTTAAATACCCATTTGTTTCCAATGGGCTTTCTTCCAGTTGGAAACTCCACTAAATCTCAAGCCTCATTCTTATCCAAAGATGCCATTTCTTCTTCCATGGTGCTTTTCTAGAGATTTCCATCCTCTGAATCCATTGCCTCCTTGACAGTTCTAGGATAATCATTAGTAATAGACAAAGAAAAATTTGAACAAAAATCAGATGGACTATACCTTTCCGGTAGCCTTCTTTCTCAATCCGATCTCCTCAATACTAGAGTATGGGGACCTTCTTCTTCTGATTCATGTTCTTCTGTAGAGTCTGCTTCATCATCCTTTAAATCAAACTCTATCTTCTTTGGTTCTTCCTTACTTGGTAGGACTTTCTATTTAACAACATCCTTCATTTCTCTAAATACCACATCTCGGCTATAAACTACCTTCTTAGTTTCTAGGTTCCAAAGCTTATAACCTTTGAGACCATCTTTATATCCAATAAAGATACATTTTTCAGCCTTCTTATCCATCTTACTCCTGTTTTCCTTTGGAACATGAACATATGCATCGCAGCCAAATACCTTAAGATGTGTGAGAGAAGGTTCCTTACCAGTCCATACCTCTTGTGGAGTCTTGTCACCCAACGCTGATGAGGGTGATCTGTTGACCAGATAACATGCAGTACCCACTGCCTCTGCCCAAAATTCTTGCCCTAACGCGACACCACTGAGCATGCACCTTTCTTTTTCCATCAGCGTCCTGTTCATCCTTTGTGCAACTCCATTCTGCTGAGGTGTATATGGAGTAGTCTTTTTCCTTGCTATACCGCACTTCTTACATAATTCTTCAAATTCATTCCCACAGAACTCTCTGCCATTATTTGTTCTCAGTACCTTAATTCTTTTCTCTATTTGATTCTCAACAAGAGCCTTAAACTCTTTAAATCAAAGACTTCAGATTTATTCATGAGGAAATATATCCAAGTTTTCCTCGAGAAGTCATCTATAAATGAGACATAGTACACAGATTTTCCCAATGATGGGACCGACACAGGTCCAAAAACATCATTGTGAACTAGCTGTAAAATTCTTTCTGCCCTCGTTGCATGGGAGGGGAATCTTACCCGATTCTGCTTCCCATATAGACAATGTTCAAAGAAATCAAAATCTAGAGAGAAGTGAGACATACCTTTAACCATACCTTTGCCGTGTAGTAGTTGAAGACCCTTCTTTCCGATATGCCCCAGTCTTTGATGCCACAACATAACCTTTTCTCCAAAGACTGTAGGAGTTCTTTCTTCTTCAAATTCAATATCAGAAACAATGGAGCTATTACACCCATCACTAATAGTGCTTCCTAGTAGCTTATACAGAGTTCCAAACCGAACTCCCTTCATCAACACCATTTCTCCTCGAACCATCCTGCAAGTTCCCTTTTCAAAAATTGTTTTTACCCCTGCATCTTCCATTTTGCTTACATAAATCAAATTTCTAGCCATACCTGGGATGTGTAGAACACTAGTCAGTGTTCTAATCCTTCCATCTATGAGTCTCAACTTGACCCTTCCTCTTCCTATGATTCTGGTTGTCGAATCATTACCTAAGAAAACATTACCTCCATCATACTTTTCATATTCGTAGAACCACTCCCTGTGGGGAGTCATATGAAAGGATGCACCAGAGTCAATTAACCATGCCTCATGATCTACATGTGTGCTTGAAGAGGCCAAGTACACATCCCCTCCTTCTTCCTTGGAGGTCTTTTCTTCTGTAGAAGAATATTCTTCAGATCCCTTATTTTTCTCAACTTTGGATCTACATTGCTTCTTGTAGTGCCCTTCTTTTCCACATCTCCAACATACCCTTACAAACTTTCCAGGAGATTTAGATCTACCCTTAGACTTAGATCTCCCACTTGAGAAATTATATCTATTTCTTTCCTGGGAATGTCCTCTTGCAAATAATGCATCTATGCTATGTCCTTCCATATTCTTTCGTCTCATCTCCTCCGACAACAAGGATGAGACAACTTCTTCAAACTTCAAAGAAGTTGTATTACTACCTATGGCCACAACCAGACTATCCCACAAGTCTGGTAAAGAGCACAACAAACTGATACATTTATCTTCATCTGAAATTTTAATCTCAACGGATACTAACTAACTTACCATAGTATTGAAGGCGTTCAAATGATCTGCCACCGAGTCTCCATCTCTCATCCTCAAGTTATACAATTTCTTTCTCAGGAATAGTTTATTTACCAGGGACTTAGATTGATACAACTTCCCCAACTTTTCCCATAAATCCTTGGCTGTATCTTCGTATGACACATTTAGTAATACTGAATCGGAGAGACACAGTCGGATTGTGCTCTTTGCCTTATGATCCATCTTTTTCCAGTCATCTGCAGAAGTTCCTGTAGGTGCAGTACATGGATCTACCGCGATCCACTGATCTTTGTCCACCAAAAGATCTTCCATAGCCCAAAGATTTTCCCATTAAACTTCTCGATCTCCATCTTTGAATTGCTTTCCATTTCTTTTCACCTGAAAAACAATACCATAGATCTTCCACTGTAACAAGGCTTATCACAGTCCTGATACAAACCCTTTACCACAAAGGCGTCCCTCGAAAGCCAATAAAGCTCTGATACCAAATGTAAATTCTAACCTTGTACAATGTCTACTGTAAACATATATTCATAAAAGAACAAAAAATATACAATGGCAAATACAAACATTACACAGAGATTTTTCCCTTGGAAACCCAAACTGGGAAAACTAGCATATATTATATTCATTCATTGTGTTACATTGTTTACAATACAATATACATATAGGAGGCACTGACATCCAAAACCCTAACCCAATGACCTGGATTAGACCAAAACCCTAATTCCTTAACCGAAAATAGAAAACCATTGGCAAAAACCATGTGCCGAAAAAAAACCCACCTAAATACATGACATGTTTCCCGAGGTAGGTGTCACGTTTCCTAAGGCAAATAATATAACACATACCCAACAATTACCCTGCCACATCAACATCCAGTCTACCAACTCAATTGCCAACTTGGTCTTCCATGTCAACATACCACATCAACGCCACATCACTGTAAATACTGGCACGCCGATGCCACGTCACTATACACACTGCCACGTGGTGCAATTTTATTGGTCCCCAAAATGACCCAAAAATGCCAAATATGAGTGACACGTGGCAGCCTTTGGTGTTTCCACATCACCATGATGACATCTTGTTGATGTCAGCATGACATGTGTCACCTCCTGCACATGCCACATATGATATATGGATGATGACGTCAGCAATAAGGATGCTAACTCATCCCCCTGCTGACTGGGCTAGGTTGACCAAACTTTGACCATGAATATCTTTTGATCCCTAATTCTGTTTGACGAGTCGTTTGTGCCATTGGAAATCTTGTGACACGCTCTTCATTATGATGTCATTTTAAATGAGTTTTGAGAAATTTGATTTTTTCCCTTTCTTTGTCCATTGAGGCCATTCTGAGCGTCCTGAGTTGCTTCTGTGAGTTCTGAGTTGTTCTTAGTCTTCTATGGATCCTTTTTGGATCACACCTTCCCACTGAGAGTTTTTTGGACCACGCAAATCTTTTATCAATCAATAGATAAGTGAGGGAAGAGTTCCCTCACCCTGTCCTTGTCAATCCACTTTGCCTTGCTTGGATGTGTTCCCTTTAAGCCCATTTGAAGATAATCAACATCACCCCTGCATGAATTCCTCCTCCTTCTGTCTAGGATGATATATTTCTTTAACTCATCCAAGTACTCAGGAGCAAACTCATCAACTGAAGGTATTGAAACTTTCTCATCTTGATCCATGATCATGGGAGGCTAAAAAAGTTTCAGGTTCTCTACATTTACAACTGAGTAAATCAACATATAAGGTGGAATATCCAGACGAAAAGCATTGGTACCACTTTTCTCCAAAATAGTGAAGGGTCCATAACGAATGGGCTTGAGTTTCTTGCCTTCACCCTTCAATCTCAGCTTGTTGATGTGAAGCCATACCCGGTCTCCAACCTAGAACTGATGATCAACCCTGTGTTTGTCATGCCAAGATTTATATTGTTCTTGAATTTTATCCAACCGTCCCCTGACTGCCTAGTGCACCTGTTGGACCCTCTGGATGAACTTGTGGGCTCTGTCGTCTTTTCTTTCTTCATTTGAACTAGTATCTCTCCCATACATCAAGTCCAAAGGAACTTTAGGTAGGTACCCAAAACATGTCTCAAAAAGTGAACATTGAGTGGAGGAATGTAAGGCTCGGTTGTAAGCATGTTGTACATAGGGTATATGTTCATCCCATAACTTGGGATGCTTGCTGCAGTAGCCTTGAAGCAAAAGTACCATTGTTCGGTTTACAACCTCTGTTTGTCTGTCGGTCTGTGGATGGAAAGAAATGCTCCTCTTCAATTTGGTGTCCATCATTCTCCACAAGATTGTTCAAAAATCCCCTAGGAATCGAGTATCTTGATTAGAGATAATGGATGTGGGCAACCCAAAGTGAACCCAAACATACTAAAATAATATATTAGCAGTCTTCTCAACAATGATCTACTTTTTATGTGGCATTAGTATACACATCTTGCTAAACCTATCCACTACAACATACAAAAATAGTCATGACCCCCTTTTGACATTGGTAAACCCCCTAAAAAATCCATGGAGATACTTTCCCATGGATGGGATGGAACATGTAGTGGTGAGTATAGCCCCAAATTTCTATTAGTGGGCTTACAAGTAGAAAACATCACACACCCCTTTACATATTTAGTTACAATTTCTTTCATTTGAGGCCAATACAAAAACCTCTGCAAATGAGCCATAGTTTTTCCTACCCCAAAATTCCCAGACACAAGAGAAGTGTGAGCTTCTCATATTACATGGAATCGTTCACTTGTAGGAATACATAGCTTTCCCAGATGGTAGAGTAGTTTTTCCTACATACAATAGTTCTCTACCTATGCACCATGGGTTAGCTTCTCATGTACTTCTTTAAAATATTCATCAATGGCATATTGTTCCACATAGAAATCATGAGATAAAGAATCATTCTTCAAAATAATAGAAGCAACAATATGAATTCTATAAATCATATCATCTAACTTGTTACGTGTACCCCTTCTGTACTTGATTACCAAATGAAATTGTTGTAGAAAACCCATCCATCTGTAGTGTCGAGATTGTTGCTGTTTGGTTTGTGCTTGGAGATACCGTAAGGGTTGGTGATCTATATGTATGATTGTTTCCTTCCCTAAAAAGTAGTATTTCCATTTCTTTACGCTTTGAACTAATGCATGTACAACTCTTTATCATATGTAGGATATTTAACAACAACTTGGTTAAAAGTTTCAGAGTGGTAACAAATAGGCTTACGATATTGCATCAATAATGCATCCATGGCGTACCCGCTAACATCTATCTCGATCTCAAAGGGTTGTTGAAGATTCGATAGTGCTAATACTGGTGCGGTACAGATCCTTTCCTTCAAAGTGTCGAAATATTTTTGTTGCTTTCCTTCCCACTGAAAAGTGTTCTTCACACTGATTAAGGATCGCAAAGGAGATGCTATAAAGGAGAAGTTTATAATGAACCTCCTCCAATACTGGAGGACACCTAGGAAGCTCCTGATGCACGTCGCAACTCCTCCTCAACCCGCAGGTCGGAAGGTCACGTACACAGGATCTTTTCCCTTACACTGGCCCGAAGATATTTTGCAATGGCTCTTCTATTTCCCTTTCGGGAAATCTGCACCCACAACAAACTTCAAGAAATTTTCCTCCTTATGCTTCGGGAGATCGGGCTTCACACTTATGCGAATCCGGTGATAAAAGGCCTTATTTCGCAATCTCTGAAAACCCGAAAAAAGTCAATGATGACCCTTTCTCTCCCTGTTTTGGATTTCTTCTTATCACGATTTCGGCAGTCGCGATGTCAAGCAACTCGTCTCCTCGACTCCTGAAACCCGATTGCTGAAACTCCGATGCACTCGCAAGCTTTGACCTTTCAACGGTCTTTCACTCCGTCGGGGCTTTGGACTTCGCGATATCGTGAATCCTAATGCAAAGAATTCAGAACTTTTCCCCACAAAACCCCGAAATGGTCAACGGAAATTGACTCCGTGCCGAAAATGCGCCACCTGTCCGCCTGCCGATTCTGTGGCCCACCAAATCCTTTTGGCCTTCGGGACTTCGCGTTTCGTGATTTTGCGAGTCATGTTGCCAAGATTTCGGGACTTCCTCTTGCGGAAACCCAAAATAGAAATTCACAAGTAAATCCAACAACCCCTATGGCTTGGATCTATGGTTATACTCCTCCTGAGCTTAGAACCTTTAGGAATACTTGCGGTAACTCCCTGGTTCCTTCGTTAGATCGAACAACTCACAGGACTTCATGAATTCTCTGCAAAGAATTCCGACCATCCGTCTCTTTCCTTGATAACTCGTCCTCCTGCGGTCTGACGTCGCTACGCCTTCCTTTAAATTTTCAAGGTGCTTGGCCTCGTGCCTTCCTTCGACTCCTTCGAAGGTTCAAATCCTTCTGAACTTTCTCACGACTTCGAGTCTTTCAGAAAACCCTTGCACGCACTCTGTGCGACAGACTTTCAAGAACTTCCAAGTGTTGAGATCCTTTGACTCTGCACACACCTGCAGTAGCAGTCTCTCAATACTTCTCTCAAGTTCGCAACTCTGAGACTTAACTCGACCTGCGCACTCCTTGCACGGATCTTGTGCCTGACTGCACTTCTGAGTGAATGAGAACAAAAACTATCTAGTCTAAGATTTTAGAGACAAACCTCTGAACCGTTTTTCAACGCACTCCTTGCGGACAATTCAACTGCACTCCTTGAAGGAACTCTTGCTCAGATAGAGAAACAATTGAAACTCATTCCTCTTATTCTCTCTCTCTGATTTCCAACATTCAATAAGAAATCATTCATACATAGCATAAAAGAAAATGTACAATAGAAAGAGTAAAATAACCATGAGAATAACATTCAAATATGCATACACAGAGAATATTTGAACACCATGAGTCTGAATCAAAACCTTCTTTGTATTAATCTAGAACTTCTGTACATGGAATTCTCACTACAGTTCTCTGCTTCTCTTTTATGCTCTCTGTTCTCTTCTATGTTACAATACACAATGAGGGTGTCTATATCCTGTTTCCCTCTCGCGCTCTAAAACTGTCTAATCTAACATTCAATTCTATCTGCTTTCATTAGCTACTATAAATGCCTTCTACCTACTAAGGACGAGAGCGGATCGCTTAAGGTCCGTTTACATTATGCAAGTGTGCCTCCACTTGATGGTTTCATTAACATTTCAAGATATTTCAAAATTTCCGCTGGCGCTTTTCCAGCTGTCCGTTGTCTCCGTGTTGGCTCACTTGAGATGCTCCTGCATCATACTCCCTTGCTTGAAATTTTTCATGGGCTCCTGTCCATCAGCGTACGCATGGTCTGTCCATGCCTCTGGATTTCTGCTTCATTCTCCCAGCTGGCATCTTCAACTGGATGGCCCTTCCACTTGACCAAATATTCAAAGTATTGTTTTCGTCTGGTCTTCTTGCTCACTCTTTTGTCCAGTATGCACTCCATCTGTGGATTTTCTGCAACTGGCATCTGCTTTGTCCACTGGACCTTTGTCTGTTCATTTCCTTCTTCTTCTTCCTCATATTTATATGGGTACAAATCTGAGATATTGAATATCGAAGAAATTTCGATCCCATCGGGTAATTCAATCTCGTAAGCATTTGCTCCAAATTTCTTCAAGACCTTACATGGTCCGATTTTCTTCATTTTCAGTTTATTATATGTTCCTCTTGGGAACCTTTCCTTTCTCAAATGTGCCAGAATCAAATCACCAACCTCAAATTGAAGTTGTCTCCTGTGTTGATCTGCTCTGCGCTTATATTCTTGGCTCGAACTCTGTAATCTCTCCTTCACCTAGCTGTGAAGCTCCTTCATCACTTCTGGGAAATCTTCTGCACTAGTGCTCCTAATCGCATTCTGTTCTAAATCTCTCAGCTCAGAACTTTCTCTCGGCTGCATGCCATAGACAATCTGAAATGGACTCTGTCCTGTGCTTCTGTTAATTGAGTCATTATAAGCAAACTCCCCCTATGGTAATATGTTGTCCCACTGGCTGTGGTGTTCTGCCACCAGGCTTCTCAGCAAGTCTCCCAGACTTCTGTTTACCACTTCTGTCTGTCCATCCGTCTGAGGATGATAAGATGAACTAAACAAAAAGTTAGTCCCTAGCTTCTTCCATAATGTCCTCCAGAAGTGCCCTATGAATTTAGTGTCTCGATCCGAAACTATACTCCTTGGTAAGCCATGAAGTCGAATGACTTCTTTGAAAAACAGATTCACAATGTGAGTTGCATCACTGGTCTTCTGACATGGAATGAAGTGTGCCATCTTGGAAAATCTATCCACCACCACAAAGATTGAGTCAAAACCTCTTTGTGTTCTTGGCAACCCCAATATGAAATCCATGCTAACTGCATCCCACGACCTCTTAGGTATGGGCAATGGTTGATAGAACCCTGCATTCTGTTTCCTTCCCTTCAAATGATGGCAAATTCTGCATCTGTCCACAAATCTCTTGACGTATGCTCGCATTCCCGGCCAAAAATATGACTCATTCAACTTTGCGAACGTCTTGTCGTGACCAAAATGCCCGGCCAATCCTCCACTATGTTTCTCCTTCAGCAAATTCTCCCTCATGGAGCATTTTGGAATACAAAGCTGATTACCTTTAAACAATAATCCTTCCTGGATCATGTATTCTTTCCATTGGCTTCTATATCTGAGAATTGGATTCTCAACTGCTTCATACGCCTCCTTGAAATCTGAGTCATCCCTGTACATGTCCCTGAGGTCATCAAAACCCAATGTTTTGACTCTGAACTCTTGCAGTAGCAAACACTTCCTGCTCAAAGCATCAACAACTTTGTTAGCAGTACCAGAAATATGTTTAATCACAAAAGTGAAATTTTGCATATATTCAACCCATTTAACATGTCTTTGATTCAACTTCTCCTGTTGAGTCACAAATTGCAGTTCATGATTGTCGCTATACAAGACAAAATCTTTCGGGATCAAGTAATGTCTCCATTTCTTCAATGCCTAAATGATAGCATAAAAATCCTTGTCATATGTGGAGTATTTCACCTTTTCTTCATTCAACTTCTTGCTGAAGTATGCTATCAGTCTGTCATCTTGAATCAAGACTGCCCCTATTGCAAATCCACTTGCATCGCATTTCACTTGAAATGTATTTTGGAAATCAGGCAACACCAAAATTGGTTGTTCCGTGATCTTCCTCTTCAACAGATTAAAACTCTTCTCGGCTTCTTCTGTCCAGTGAAAATATTTATGTCTCTTCTTCACTGTGTCCATCATCGGTGCACTAATTCCACTGAAATTTCTGATGAACTTTCGGTAGAAACTAGCCAATCCATGAAAGCTTCTCACCTCAAAGATATTCTTCGGTGATGGCCAATTCTTGATTACCTCCACTTTATCTGGATCCATCCTCAATTTATCTGCAGAAATAAAAAATCCCAAGTAAATGAGCTCTGTCTTCATGAATGAGGATTTTTTCATGTTTATCAACAACTTCTCCTGCTGTAATTTTCGCATGACTGTAGCCAAATGTTTTAGATGCTCTGCCACTGTTCTACTGAAAATCAGTATGTCATCTAGATATACGATAAAAAAATTTCCAATGAACTCCCTCAGGGCTTCGTTCATCAATATCATGAAGGTACTCAGTGCATTTATTAATCCAAATGGCATAACAATCCATTCATACAACCCTTCGTTGGTTTTGAATGTTGTCTTCCATTCATCGCCTTCTCTCATGCGGATTTGATGATAACTACTTTTCAAATCAATCTTTGAAAATGATTTTTCTCCACTCAAGCAATCCATTAGATAATGCATCATTGGCAATGGAAATCTATACCTGATGGTTATCTTGTTGATCGCCCTTGATTCAGTACACATCCTCTAGCCTCCGTCTTTCTTCGAACTGAGTACTGTTGGAACAACACACAGACTCAAGCTTTCTCTGACCAACCCTTTGTCCAATAAATCCTGGACTTGTCTTTTAACCTCTTCATTCTCTTGCGGCATCAATATGTACGCGACTTTGTTTGGAAAATTGGCTCATGGTATGAGATCAATATGATGACTCACACTTCTGATCAATGGCAATGAACGAGGTAGTTCGTCCACTACTATGTCGGTGAACTCTTCCAGTAGTTCCTGAACCTCTTCTGGTAAATCATCTACTCTTGTGCTGGCCAAAACAATCTTCGGTTTCCCGACCACAATAAATTGCGGTTCCTCCTTCTTCTTAGCCTTTGTAAGAAGTTCCTTCCCACTCATGAGAAGTATGTTGCTTACTTCCAGTTTTACCTCCTTATCCTTAATTGGAAGCAACATGTGAGTCCTCCCATTCTTCTCTAGGGTGTATGTGTTCATTCTCCCATCATGAATCACATTCCTGTCATATTGCCACAGTCTACCCAGCAATAGATGACAAACATCCATAGGAATGACATCACTGAGTATCTTATCATTATATCCTCCTATCTTAAATTCAACTAAACACTGTTTAGTGACAATTACCTGATGTCCTTTTTGTAGCCACGAAAATCTGTATGGGCTTGGATGATCAATCGTCTCCAACTCCATCTTTTCTACCATCTCTGTAGAAACAAGATTATCTGTGCTACCACTTTCCACAATGACCTTTCATACCCTGTCCTTGGTCTTGCAAGCAGTCTGGAAAAGTCTATTTCTTTGGACTGAACTCTCCACCTCCTTTTCTGGTGTCAAAAGAGATTTTCACATCATCAACAATCTTCCACCTTCAACATCTTCTTCTTCAACATCCTGCCTCTGAGCTTCGGCGATGTGAGTCTCTCCTCCATCTCTCTTTTTATCTGGACACTCATAAGACTTGTGCCCATTCTTTCCATATGTGAAGCAGGTTATTACTCCACCTCTTCATCTTCCTCTACCTATAGTACAAGGAAAAATATTATTATCAGCATACTCTCTTCTCTGCTCAGTATGTTTCCCTCTCTATGAGGTTCCACCCCTCTCAATTCGAGTATGAGGTTTCTTCTAGTCCTCCTTGGGCTTCTGGTTTTTATCCTGGGCAACTAATTTGCCTCTGGGCTGACTTCTGCCTTGGCCTCTTTGACCCTACTTTCGGCTCAGCTTCTCTTCCACTTTCAGAGCCATTTGATAAGCATCTTCCACCATTCGGATGGTTACCATGCTCATCTCATCCTGAATGTCGTATCTCAGACCATTCATGTATCTGACAACTTTTTCATGATCTCTTTCTCGATGACCTGCCCTGATGTTTATCTTGTATAATTCTTCAGTGTATTCTTTTACTGTCATCATATTCTGTCTTAGGTTCTGCATTCTCCTGAAAAGAGTAATTTGATAATCTCTGGGGATGAATTTCGCCTTCATCTTCGCGATCATTCTATCCCAGCTTTTGATCTTCTTCTTGCCTTTGCAACATATGTCAACTTGTAGTTCATCCCACCACAATGCTACATGTCCCTTCAATATTGTGATAACATGCTTGAATTTCTTGTCCTCCTCGACATCTTCATAGTCAAAGTATGTGTCCAGGGCTGTAATCCAGCCTAGAAGCTTCTCTGCATCCAGATTTTCTTGATAAACTGGAATGTCCATTTTTTCTCTTGCACCCATTCTTGCAATAGCCCTAATCAAACATTTTTTTGCTGCATCTTCGACTGCAACTTCTTCTTCTTCATGTTCAGCCTCAATTTCACTTTCGGAATCACTAAGATCCCCAACACTGACTGTGCATCTCTGTGTTGTCTCCATGTCCTCAAGTCTGGCGCATAAATCACACATTTCTTTTTCTATGGTGGGAGCAGTCATCTGCCTACCTCTTCTTCTCGACATTTCCCTCTCCTTTGATGGATCGAGTGTTTGCCTATCCCTTCTTCTTGGTGGCATGGTGCATCTTCCTTTTCCTTGCTACAAAAAGAAAAAAAACCTTTCTGAGCTCTGATACCAAATATGATGAACGTCGCAACCCCTCCTCAACCCGCAGGTTAGAAGGTCACGTACACAGGATCTTTTCCCTTACATTGGCCTGAAGATATTTTGCAATGGCTCTTCTATTTCCCTTTCAGGAAATCTGCACCCACAACCAACTTTGAGAAATTTTCCCCCTTATGCTTCGGGAGATCGGGCTTTGCACTTCCGTGAATCCAATGATCAAAGGCCTTGTTTCCCAATCTCCGAAAACCCGAAAACAGTCAACGTTGACCCTTTCTCTCCCTGTTTTGGATTTCTTCTTATCACGATTTCGGTGGTTGCGATGTCAAGCAACTCGTCTCCTCGACTCTTGAAATCCGATTGCTGAAAATCTGATGAGCTCGCAATCTTTGACCTTTCAATGGTCTTTCACTTCGTCACGGCTTCAGACTTCACGATATCATGAATCCTAATGCAAAGAATTCGGAACTTCGCCCCACGAAACCCTGGAATGGTCAACGAAAATTGACTCCGTGCTGAAAATGCGCCACCTATCTACCTGCCGATTCTGTGGCCCACCAAATCCTTTCGGCCTTCGGGACTTCGCGTTTTGTGATTTCGCGAGTCCTGTTGCCAAGATTTCGGGACTTCCTCTCACGAAAACCCGAAATAGAAGTTCACAGGTAAATCCAATGGCCCCTATGGCTTGGATCTACTGTTCTACTCCTCCTGAGCTTAGAACCTTTAGGAATACTAGCGGTAACTCCTCGGTTCCTCTGTGAGATCGAACGACTCACGGGACTTCGTGAATTCTCTGCAAAGAATTCTGACCGTCCGTCTCTTTCCTTGAGAACTCGTCCTCCTGCAGTCTGACGTCACTATGCCTTCCTTCAAATTTTCAAGGTGCTTGGCCTCATGCCTTCCTTCGACTCCTTCGAAGGTTCAAATCCTTATGAACTTTCACATGACTTCGAGTCTTTCAGAAAACCCTTGCACGCACTCTTTGCGGTAGACTTTCAAGCACTTCCAAGTGTTGAGATCCTTCAACTCTGCGCACACCTGCAACAACAGTCTCTCAATACTTCGCTCAGGTTTTCAACTCTGAGACTTAACTCGGCCTGCGCACTCCTTGCACGGCTCCTGTGCCTAACTACACTTCTGAGTGAATGAGAAGAAAAACTATCTATTATGAGCTTTCAGAGACAAACCTTTGAACCCTTTGTCAATGCACTCCTTGCGGACAATTCAACTGCACTCCTTGCAGGAACTCTTGGTCAGATAGAGAAACAATTGAAACTCATTCCTCTTACTCTCTCTCTCTCTCTCTGATTTCCAACATTCAACAGGAAATCATTCATACATAGCATAAAAGCAAATGTACAACAAAAAGAGTAAAATAACCATGAGAATAACATTCAAAGATGCATACACAGAGAATATTTGAACACCATGAGTCTGAATCAAAACCTTCTTTGTATTAATCCAGAACTTCTGTACATGGAATTCTCACTACAGTTCTCTGCTTCTCTTTTATGCTCTCTGTTCTCTTCTATGTTACAATACACAATGAGGGTGTCTATATCCTATTTCCCTCTCACGCTCTAAAACTGTCTAATCTAACATTCAATTCTATCTAATTTCATTAACTACTATAAATGCCTTCTACCTACTAAGGACGAGAGAGGATCGCTCAAGGTCCGTTTACATTATACAAGTGTGCCTCCACTTGATGGTTTCATTAACGTTTCAAGATATTTCAAAATTTCCGTTGGCGCTTTTCCAGCTGTCCATTGTCTCTGCGTTGGCTCGCTTGAGATGCTCCTGCATCAGCTCCAGATCTCGGTTACACATTTTGGCTCAGGAAAATTTACAATTACAGTCTTGCCAAATTCACATTTAGACAATTTTACATACAACCTTTCCCTTTGCAGAGTATCCAATACTTGTTTTACATGCCTCACATGTTCATCCCAAGTCTCACTAAAAATAAGAATGTCGTACAAATATAGAATAACAAAATCATCTAGGAAAGGCTTGAATACATCATTCATCACACGCATGAAGGTTTTCGGAGAATTACAAATCCCAAATGGAATCCATAACCACTCAAACAATCCATGTTTGGTTTTAAAGGCAATATTCCATGCATCATGTTCTGCAGCCCTGATCTGATGGTATCCACTACAAAAATCCAACTTAGTGAAATAAACAACATTCTTTAATTGATCAAGTAAATAATCTATATGAGGAAGAGGGTATTGATTTTTCACTGTGATTTTATTTAAGGCTCAGTAATCAACAGACATTCGCCATGTGACATCTTTCTTTGGAACCATCACGATCAGAGAACCACAAGGAGATGAGCTGGGCCTGATGACCCCTTGATCCAATAATCCCTGCACCTACTTCTTGATCTCTATCATATCCACAACTGACATCATGTACATGACCACTTTAGGAAGAGGAGAATCCTACTGAAGATGTATCTCATGTTGGATTTCCTTGTTAGGAGGTAATCCATCTGGTTCCTGAAAAATATCATCATACTTAGAAACAATATCAAATAATTCTTTCTTATGAGAAGGATCAAATCCTTGGTAAGCATCGGATGTTCCAACATCTTTCTCCCTTACGACCATGAGTACATATCTCTTATTAGTGTTTATGAGTCTCTTCATTTGTCCTTCACTAACAAGTGTTGTGTTTACCCTCATGCTATGAGCTCTAACAATATGCTCCACTCCCCCCTTGGTAAGGTGGTATTTGTTCTCATGATGAAAGAAGACTGCTTTTCTATCATAAATATAAGGACTTCCCAACACTATGCCAAATATATCAAGTGATACAACATCCAAATCTACTTTATCCATCAACTTTGAAGCAATAGAAAATCTAACCCTACATTGTTAAGTGACATTAAGTTTTGCTTTATCACATACCCAACCAAGAGGATAAGGCTTTGGATGTGGTTTCATTTCAAGACCCATCTTTTTGACAAGTGCTTCTGATATCAAGTTTACTTGGGAACCCAGTTCAAATAATGTATCTATCTTAGTGTGTTTAGATACAACGCTTATGTGAAATAATTCATTCCTTTTTCGTTCATCATCATGAGATTCATTATTGGGATTTGAACTAGCATGAAGGGAATCTTTACCTTGTACTCTGTTATCACTCTGTAATTCCCAGAGGTTTTCAAAGGGTATAATAAATTGATAGATGTAACTATCAAAACCACTTTTGAAACTAGGATCTAGCCCTGCCACTTTCAGAGAGGGATCTCTCAGTTTTTCTTTTCAGGAGTTTTCTTGGCAAGGGTATCTAAGGTTTACTTAATTTTAGAAGCTTTATTGGTTGGATTATCATTAGACTTTTTACTTCTCAATTTGTATTGCCTATGAACTTCCATTATTGCGTTTTCAAAATCTTGTTGTTTTGATTCTTCCTCATCTACTTCGGTTTGTGAAAGGAGGAAAAGATCATGTTCTTCCTGGGTAAGAAAGATGGAATCATTGTCATTTATTCCCATAAGATTTATGTGAATGTCATATAGTCCCTCGATAGTTTCTTCCCCCTCATCAACATAGTTTTCCTTAAAAGGTGGCATAATATGTTGATCAGGGCCTCTCTGTTCTCTTTTTTCTCTAGGTTCTCTTTATCTGATCTGGGGAGGGTTTCTCCTAAAATTGGGATTTTAGATCTGAGGGCCAAGTTGATTCACTCAAGGTGGGTTCATGTCAGTGATTTCTAATATTTCCATCATTATTTCCATAGTTCTAACTAAGGAATATATTTTGACATCTGCAGTGGAAGTAGATGGTTCTTCCTTGATTGTGACTCTCCTTTCTGTTCTTTGTCTAGCTCTCCTGGCCAATCAATTTTCTTCAACACTCACATAACATTTTTTCATATCTTCCAGAGTTGCAGGGTTTCTTTCTCTCAATTGGTAGGACATGTCAGCATCAAAACCATTAGGGAACTTAATCAAAGCTAAGCCTTTAGGAGGTTTAATGTTAGTAGGAATTGCATTATAGAGATTGTTGAAATGAGTGCAGTAGTCATGTACAATTTCCCCTTGGTTTCTTTTGATACTTTCATATTTAGATAAAATTTGGAGTGGGTTCTTTTTTACTTCCCATCTATTGAGAAAATAATGGTGAAAGGAAACAATATCAACAATGCTACTAGCTGGTAAGGCTTTGAACCATTTCTTAACATCACCAGTTAAATTTTGTGCAAAGAGTCTCATTTGGACATATGCCTCATCTACTTCCTGTAAATCAAAGAAGTCATTCATTTTGTCCACATGTTGTTGTGCATTCAAAATTCCAGTTCCATCAAACTGACAAATCCTAGTTTGATAATCCCGGGGAATATTGTGTAAGGGAGCAACCAAAACAAGGGGATCATATCTTGTTGCCATGATTGGTGGAGGAGGTTGGTTAACAGAAACTCCTATAGTAGGATGGGTTGTAACTTGTATAAACACTAGATAAGTGATAAAAGATGTGGAAGAATTATGGTTAGGAGATATAGAATGAGTTACTTGAGGATTAATAGAAGTTGCAGAGATAGAAAGGGAAGAAATTTCAACAAACTATTGAAAATAGGCTTTATGCAAAGCTTGGTCAAGGTCTGATGCTAGATCTTGTAATTTATCGAGATCTTGAAGGATCTGTTTATCAAAATCTATTTCAGGAGAGAGTCTTTTTGGGGTTCTAGGTTGAAGGATGGATTGATCTAGGACTGTTTCATCCACAAAGCTATCAGATTTGGTTCTGAAAAGGCTATGCTAAAAAGATAGATCAAATTGAATGTATTGGATTGTGACAAAATTCTCTGGAAGAGAAGTGGCCCTAGGAAGAGGACTACTGCTCCCTTGACTTTCTGTTGTGCTTCTTTTTCTGATTAATTTTTCTGGATTATCTACTATTATTATAGGTTCTAGATCAAGGTGAGATTTGGTATGAATTATTTTTGGAGCCATAACTTAAACTTTAGAAACCTAATTAATTATTTACAAATTTTTACAACCTATGAACATTTATCTCTTGAATTTTAGATCTTTGATTGTTCAGAAATAAAGTTTTCTTAACTAGGGGTAGACAATTTATAAAGTTGGAAAATTTGTTCAGTTCCCCAGTATGGTCACCACTATGTTATCACTCTGTAATTCCTAGAGGTTGTCAAAGGGTAGAAGAAATTGACAGAGGTAACTATCAAAACCACTTTTGAAATTGGGATCTATCCCTGCCAGCTTCAGAGAGGGATCTCTCTGTAGGATTTAGATTTGTTTAAGTTTTAAATGTTAGGCTAGTTATGATAGTCCGAATTTGTTTGTTTGTTTGTAAAAGTTGGCTGAAAGAATGCATTAAATTTTCATTGGCATATGGGGTCTGTATTAAATATGAGGATCATATTCAAATTTTTATGAGGTTTTATTCACAGGGAAAGGTAGTAAAATTGTTGGATCTATTGAGATTTAATGAGGTGGATAAGACAGAAAATGTTTGAGAGTCCACTAAGAAAAGGAGCAAGTAATAATTCCCTTACTTAATTTCAGATGAAAATCATATAGACCATTAAAAAACCACAGACATAGTATAGAAGATAAATTTTGTTCTATTGACTTCCTTTTAATGATTAGAATCTGAAATACATAAATGATCAGAGAGAATAAGAAAACAGTTAACAGAGAAAGAGAGACATCACCAACAATTTGACACAAAAATCCTGTAAATAACATGTTTTATTACTGATCGATCCTTTGAAAAGTTTACACAATAGCTCCTGGGTACAAAAATCAACACTCAATACTTTGAAGGAAGAAATATTTATACAATAATTTACATTTGATCCTATCATAAATGAATAGGATATTATGGAGGAAAAATCTAACTAATTAGATCTCATATTACAAAATATAGGAATTCTATTGATATATTCAGATCCTTGGTGCTGATTTTGTGGTAGTAGTTGATGCTTCATCACTTTGAATTGGATGTCCACTCCATGCTGACTCAAAATTCCAAATCAACTTTACTCAAGTAAAGAACACAAATCTTCCCATCTCTTTTTACTAGGGATGGAAACCTTGAGTAACTTTTTGTATATCTTGTCCATCTTAGTATACTTGGAAAAAGTGGGCTTGGTGATAAAAATATGTTGTATCTCATGATGGATGCTCAAGTCCAAATGTAATGTCTCTAGGAAAGCCTTGCCAGTAATGCTTCCCTGTATACCTGCAAACTTGGAACCATCCTTTGCCAATGTATTGATCTTTTTCTAGTAATATGACAAAGTGATTAGTTTTTCATTGAGTACTAGCAGTCCAGGGAGACCCTTCTTATGTAGTACTTCAATCTTTTTGAAAAATATCTAAACTCCAATGTCCATCACCTGAGCCTTCTCCTCTAGCTACAACATCAATCCTTTCTTGCTCAATAACTTATTTACCTCAAGGATGGTCTATGTCCTCTCTTCAATCTCCAATGCTTCTAACTCCTGCTTGTTTTTGGAGTTTAGGAATGTGATGAGATCAATGGCCTTTGTAGGTCTTTCTCCTAGATCTTCTCTTATTTTCCCAATTGCTTCTCTGGCCTTCTGTACCATTTCATGTTGTTCAAAGATGATTTGTATGGATGGACATATTTCTGCCATAGACTTGTTGATATCCATCCAGATGTTTTCCTTGGCCTCAGATAATGTCTTTGTCATGATAGTCTCCTTTTGTAGTTGTTGACCGAGTCTCTGAGACTTATGAATTTCTGCATGATAGCTGGAATGGAACATAGAATTTAGGTCTTGGAGGTTTTTTACTTCCTCTTGCAATTTTCTGATCTCCTCCCCTTGAAGGTACATGTCTTCAATAGACTTCACCAGCTTCTCAGAAGCATATGGAACTTGCACTATGATGGTTAATGGAATCTCTATGGTTGTAGCTGCTTCTGCTGTACTAATTCCTGTCAGAGGGACTGCCTCCAATGGAATAATAGCCATCTACACACTATGTTCTTTCGATTTCATAAATTTTTCCAACTCTGCCTCCTTCTCTCTTATCTGTGCATTATGTTCCATGATCAACTTCAGCCTATACTCTTTGTGGCATTCGGTTTCAGCCACCTCCTTTTCCTGTGAATATTCAGTGGCTGGAAGATTTAATTGATTTCTCAAGGATTCTATATCAGCATTTTTATTCTTCAACATTTCTTCAACTGCCTTGACATTCGATGGGTCATACCCAATATTTGGCACCAACTCTTCTAGGGATTTGATCTTATTGTCCTTGGGCAAATAGGATATCTTTTCCAGCTTCAATTGGGATTGGATGTTATTCAGAGACACCTGCAATTTTGAAGCATTCAATGAGGTGTTTGTTAGGGTGGAGAATATCATCTCCCCTGTTTGACTGTGCATGTACATTTGGTCCACTGGATGGACCTCCTTCACATCAAACTCAAAAGAAGTCTTTTTGTAATAAAAAACTATCTTGGGATGAGGGACTTGTGCTTGTAGGAATTCCATTTGCATTCTTCATTTCTCAGTGTCAAATGATGAAAGTAGTCTATGCTAGGAAGTGGAGGTATGCTTCCAGAATTGGGCATATGTGTTGTTGTTTAGGAGTTCATTCCTCTACTTGATCTGTTTGTATTGGTCAATTATGTTTGACCCTGTTGGATCATGAGAGGATTCAGTTGACATAGTAGTGTCTGTTTGTTTTTTTGATGAATATGTGGACACTATGAACTGACTGCCTGAGAAGGTTGAGGAATGTGGTCCCTCCATGACTATGGTGGACTGTATTTCTCCTTCTTTAAGAAAGTCTGGTGTGTGACTAGTTTTATCCCTCTTCCCATAAACTTGAAAATCTTTAGTTGACATCTCTGTGATTGAAGGGGAAACCTATTTCCTTTTTCTCTTTTCTATTTGTACTTGAGGTGTGATGGTATGTGAAGCAGTGACAGGGGGAGGTTGTTCTTCTATTTCCAACAATGTATTTTCTTGCCAATATGTCTGATTCATATACTTTTCTACCTTAGGCTTGTGTACATGAGCATAAGGAGTGCTCTTTTGTTTGACCCTGATTTTTGAGATGACACCAAATGGGTCATAATTCCATTTTAAACTTCGAGTGAAGTTCATTTGTTTCAAGAGGTTGTCTGCCTCTTCTCTTGCAACTTTGTTGTTTCATATGAAATAACTAATTTGGGTCTTGATTCTAAGTTGTTGTTTCTTCTTGACTGATACAAAATGGATGTCATTAGAGTTCACCATATACCTAATGTATTCTAATGCAAATATCCTTACAGGGAGATATTTTGGCAGTCTGTATGGTGGAAATTCACATCCATATACTCTTATTTATGTGTGGTTCTGGTACAGATACCAATCTCTTGTTTTGGCCAAATCAGAGAGGTGAAGAATTCTCCAGACTTCTTCATTGATTCTTGGCTCTATTCTACTGTTGAGCATGCAAACCACTGGGTGATAAAATTCATCAATGAAGTGTTTGAAGCTGGACTCAGTTGAATTTTTCCTCACTAGTGAGGTCCATGAAGTTACTGATCGAGGGTTTCCTTCCTGATCCAATTTATGGAGAGCACATGAGAATCTATCTGACTAAAAAATAGGAATAAGTACACTAGCACCGAGGAATATCTGAACATTCCTTCTATTGAAAATTTGAAAAAATGCTCATGTATTTTGTCGGCCAAAAACTGAATGAAATCAAATTGGACTGTAGCTTTTTCTTTTGTGGAGAAAATGGATAGAAACCCTAAGATAGGTTCATCTACCCATTCATCTAAAAAATTCCTAACAGGTAACAGAGGGTAGAAATAATCTAGTTTTCCCTTATAAAGAAGATGGAAGATTGATAGGGAGGGTTTTTCTTGGGAAACTGAGCATCTTCTGGTAGAAAGATTTTTAAAATCTAGGTTGTTTGGGGGAAGGAGAGTTTCTGATAAAAATCAGTTAGGGCCTCGATAGAGGAAGGGATTGTAGAGTGAATTCTTGGGATCTGTAACATCTGATTAATTGATTCAGGGGTAATGGTGAACAAGGTTTCACTAGAAGAGGAAATGATGGCCCTTTGGCCGAGAAAATAATGGGCTTGACATTTCAGGGCAAATTTCGGGAAGTGGAAGTTTTGGGGAAACATGTATAGGGGAAAAATGGACTCCTAGAGTCCAATTTTGTCACTTTGATCCAAGAAAATATCCTTTAGACAGAAGTGTAAATCAAAGAAGTTGATTTCACACTTCGAATCTGTAATTTTGTAGTCTTTATCTGCCAGGGGAATATGATCTAGGTTGACGAGAGGGGGAAGAAATGGATTTTTGGATGTCTCAGCGGATTTAGCTTTGGGAGCCATGAATAACAGTGTTCTGAAGTTGAATTGATGGATGATTTTAATTAACCGGGTTAATGGCATCTGTCGACAATAGATATTGGTGGCAGTTGGCTCGAAAACTGGATTTGGCGCGATGTCAATAGTGTCTGGATATGAAAATAGTGTAGAAATGGTGAAGAAATAAGGTTATACGGTGCACAGAGGTGTCCGTTATGGTGCATGGTGATGACTTGGAGAATAACGATCATCGGGAGGGAATTGATTGGCCAACAGGTATGTGGGGTGTGACGTGNTGAGTGGGGGGGATAGGAAGTGAGTCGATTTGAGTGGGGGGGGAGTCTAAAATACTGAGAGGGTGACATGTAATGTGGGCCCCACATGGGGGAAACCTCTTTTCCAATCCCCCCCACCGTTAAAGGTAGAAAGGTCGGGCGGGGGGGGGGTCCAAAATGCACTGGTGGTCATTGATCTGGGCGTTGTTGGATGTCGCCGATGGAAGTTGTGCGCATTTTAGTTGCGACACTACAAATAGTCATATCCAAAAGAAACTTAAGATAAAATCATGTGATGGGTAGCACTAGGCTCCCCCTTTCTTATTTTTTCACCAAGGCATTATTTCATAATCTAAAAAACATCAAATTAACTAAATTAAGGATATTTTAACAATCCCTTTGCATTTTTTATTGAAATAAACAACACTAACCTAACTCCTAAACTAATCGACTAACACATTAATCCAACTTATACTGTTGGATTAATTATTACTCTAACCTAACTAATTTGGCAGAGATTAAACTATTTGACCAAATTTATTCACTAACCTATCAACAAAAATTTAAAAGGTTTGATCATGATTATATAGTATGAGTCAAACCAACTTTATTTTTTTCATGGGGTTTTATATTTTCTCTTTTATTTTTATTTTTATACCCTCTTTTCATTTTTTCTATTTTTATCTTTTCTTTTGTTTATTTATTTATTTTTCTTTTGTTTTTATTTTCTTTTGTAAATCATTTGCAGAATAAAATATTATTTACAATAAAATATGACTAGAGGAAGAAATTATAATCACCAGGTGATACTATGAAATATAGGGTTATAACATACTCCAATCGTTGTGATCTTTCCTTCGTCTCTTGAATCAGAACCAAGATCTTGTTGCACTGTAGCAACGGTTTTTGTCTTCCCCTTTACACCGAACGGTTTCGGTCTCTTCTTTGGATGAAGTTTCCAACAATGTTTATCATCATGACCACTTTTCTTGCAATGAGAGCAATATGGATTTCCTCCTTCTCTTGTCATTGTGGCGGTCTTCTTGTCCTTCGTTTTAAACTTCTTAAATGGTTTATGTGGGAGATTGGAAGGTTTCTTTGTGGGATCTTCTTGAACATGATTTCCCCTGTTCTCAAGGTGAATGGCTTGCACACAAACTTCATCAAGAAAAGTGGGGTTAAACAAGAGCAAAGTATGTCGAATATAACTATGAATTGCACCAATATACTTCATTAAAGTTTCATAAGAATCCAAAGGAATGTTTATTGCAAGAGATTTCTTCCTAAATTCTTCTCTAAAACTTTGTACAGTTTGACCTTTACATTGCCTTAAAGTTTTCCATTCCATAATTTCTTTATGTAAATAACTGTAAGGTCTCTCCTACAGAGCCTTATAAAACATAAGTTTAAGTAGAGAATTGCTATCCTAAATTCTTTACAATATATTATTCAACGTATAACCATTCATTATTCAGCATATAACCATGTTCAACAGAATTAAAATTTATGAGCAGAATGATAATAAACCACATAACACAACATAATAATGAAAATACATACCTCCAATTGATGTTATTGTTGTTCTCCAACTCTGCCTGAAGCTCTGCCCAAAACTGACTAACTTCCCAGCCAGCTAGGAACAACCTATCCATCTCCCTATCTCCAAGATTCCTTATGGTCTCTTGGCCCCCAAGCCCAAAATTCCCAGCAACAGGTGCCGCCTATGAAAGTCCTTAAGCAAGCTCCTCAAGCAAGCTGCCCGTAAAATAAAAAATACAGATGCAGTCCAAAATTGTTTTTCCCTCCACCTTCTCCCTCTATCTTTCAAAAATTCTCAAACCAAAAATAAAAATGAGATCCTCTTCCAAGTCCTCCCCTCCTCTCTCAAGTCCCCCTCATTAATCCCCCAACAACCTTATCCCCCAATTAATTCCTCAACTACCTTATCTCCCCATTAATCCTTCAACTACCTTATCTCTCCCATTCATTACTTCATTTACCAATGTTAATAATATTATAATAAAATCTTCATAAATTCATTTTAATAATTAATTAAATTAATATTAATTATTCAAGATAATTACATAATTAATTAGGGTTGTTACATTCACCCACCCTTCAAGAAACTTTGTCCCGAAGTTAGAGTAATTTACAATACAAGGGTAATGACACATGGTTCATACCCCACATCAAATAAACAACATTATCAGTAAGCAACAAAACTTATAAATACTAGTGTACATGTGCAAGAAATGCATGTGTAGCTAGCACATACAAGGCTCTCATATGTACTAATGATGATAACTATCACCTTTACAGTAATTCTTGTATGCATCCAATCCAATCAGCAAGACTATTCATTTTATAAAAGATAACAAACCAATTAAATGTTTGCGAAATCCTTTAATTACAATAATCTAGCTCAACAATGTTTATTTAGACAATTGTAGTTCAGTTAAGTAATTATGAATATTCATATATACATATTTTCTTTTCAAAAGGGAAAACAATAAATTCCACCATAAGGTAAATCTCCATACACTGTCAACTATTTCTATTCATCTTTCTTCCCTAACTTACTTCCATATTCCATTCCTATCCTTCCTCTGCTGGACTATCTTGGAGCGTCAACTATATTGACCTAACTCCAAATAGAACCTGTAAGCAGAAGTGTCACTATCTTGACCAAGCTTCCCCAACAGGAAACCGATAGTCATCATCACACGTCTAGGGGAGCGTGAGCTAACACCATCCTCCCATGACTCCAGGTTTCAGAGGATACATGGTGGGAAATGCCTCCACCCCTCCTAATAGGACTAGGGTCCACACCCTAAAATAGAATGTACAGTGGCACTGTGTTGCTGGGAATTTTGTCATCGTTTATTTAGTTTTTGGGTAGTCTCACCACCTGAAAACCTGTACTAGTCCATATATCATAACAATGCATTTGTACCAATATAATTTCACATGCAAATATTCATACCAATATTCATACCATATTGTTTCTCGGTCAATGGTCATGACATCCACTCTTATTACCATTATCCCTTGGCTATTTCATAGCCTATTGACTTGCAAATTAATCCATAACACAAACTCATACATATCTATGCATTATCATCATGTAATTGCATACAACCATAATCTCAATTCGGTATCCACGTACCAACAACTTTAATATCAAAGTTTTTAAGTTAGAAATAGATCTCATAATATCCATTATAATTCAAATAGCGTTACTCGTTCATAGAATTTTCATTTACATAGTAGATCACATTATGTCCATCATTATTCAAATAACATTTAAACATTCATAGAATTTACATTCTCATAATAGATCGCATCATATCCATCATCATTCAAATAAAATTTAAACATTCATAGAATTTACATTCACATAATAGATCGCATCATATCCATCATCATTCAAATAACATTTAAACATTCATAGAATTTACATTCATAAAGGTTCCTACGTCTTAAAAGTTCAAGTGTATCATTAATAGTTTCACTGTGAATAGAAAATAAAGGGTGATTAGGCCTTAAGTAATTCTCTCTATCTAAGTCAAAAGGTGGCATTTCCTACACCCACCCTTCAAAACAAAACTTCTTCTCGAAGTTATGGTCATTCTCAATATAAGGAAAAATTCATGACACAACGTATGTGTGTCATCTATGATAGCAAACCCTATTCTATATTGGTCCCATTGTACCTTCATTGATTAAAACATGTTGAGGCTATTAATATATTTATTACAACTACCCCTATTTAGTAAGCACCTCACCCTGTCTCGACTCTATTTTATTGTCACTTTTAATTTAATTAATGATAAGACACACTTTTTTTTATAGATTTATTCTTCCTAAGTTCCATATACGACCCCCATATATAAAGTATAGTCTATTTGTTTGTTCACTAGCTAGAACGCTAGCTCATCATCAGTTCTCTAGTTAAGTGAATATTATATTGAGTTCGATACAAACTTACTTAAGTCATACATACAATTCTGTTTGAGATATATTGATAATTAAAGACAAGCATTTGTCGAATTTGATCATCACTCTAGCTTGACAATACATATTCCATTACTCATGAGATTGATACACCAAAATTTTCCCTACTTACAAGCATTGACTAAGATACTGCTAATTGATGTTCATGTGATGTTGTTACTTCATAGTTTTTTTTTTAAATGTGCTCAATATCTCTCTTTTCTTTAAGTTATATAAATTATATCTCAAACAAGTTAATTGTCTAGTATAGGATTCTCTTCATCATGGTCAAGGAAAATCTTGCTTTCTATCATCAATTCACTATTACAAACATGCCTATACATAAAGAGCACCGTGTTGATACGTGGGTTAGTGAACATTTTATATCAATAATAAATTTACTATAAGATTTCATTCCAAAATATTTAGTCATTTGTCCTTGAGGTCTTCTCTTCTCAGCATTGTACTTCTTACATCTCAAAATTATATCCTCTATACCTACATAGTACTTACCAACTTTGGTAACTAGCTCTTTTTTTGTCCAGTTCTAGTACTTTCAAGTTCTTTATCCTACCATGAAAGACGTTTTTAACAATGGGAAGCATGCGTTCATCATTCCTCATATAAATTTATTTATTTACTTATTTATTTTTAAACAGAGTTTCTTCATAGGGAAAGAAAATCCTTGTTAGTGAGCAAATAGTTGCTAGACCAATTAATGCATTTCAAGGTGTGTCCTCCCATTTAGATAACTCACCCCTCATACAACATACTCATGCATAGTGACTAATAGAACCCGATTGATATACCATTCCACACCTTATGACATAATAAAATGCCTTTTCATGATACTTCACTTATCATTCTAACTCAAGTTTTAAATTCACAACATAGGCTCACTTACAACATCCATTTGAATGTTCATTAGAACGTGGAACTAAACATAAGCACCCACTATAGTCTTATGTTGTCAATATCACCATATGAACCTATGTAATGATTAAGTACAATGCACAACTTCCTACTTCACACTACACTCTCTCTAGGCTCAAGATTCTTTTCCACTCACTCCTAAGTATAGAAGCAACCCAAGTGCATAAGCTATGATTTTAAGATAGTAAAACTTCAATGGTACACCACACCAAATTCTCCATTAACTATGTAATATTTTCTAGCCAATGGTAAATTTCCGCATGACCTCCCCTTTCTAGAGAATAGTATCACTAGAAAAGTCTTGAATTTTCTCACATACACATCGTATAATACCCATAAATTAGGAGTAGCACTCATCACTAGTTTCCACTCTTAGCATAAACACTATGGTAAATTTAAAAGTTGTTGACTTTCTCATGAAAATAACCTCTCGCAAGTGGTCAATGTCTTTCTTGTAACAATGACATATCATTTACTCTTAGCATTACTAAGGTTAGATAATCTTTAAGTGGTACTGTACAAGCCATACTTAGGATTGATAAGGTTAGATTCTTCCTTATTATCACTATGAACCATGCTTGTGACTATGCTTTCATTTGAAATCAACTTTACTTGAGGTCTTCCACTTACTTACAAAGTGGAGGATAACCCCTAAGTCATTCATTACAATGTTTCCCACATCAACAAAGTATTTTCTAGGTCAAAAGATTTGTTTCACTACATGACCCTTAATCTTAAAACTTATCAAGTTGGAGTTGGATGGTTTAAACAAGTTTAACAATAATGTTCACTTTGAGTTCTTTATTCCACACTCTAAAAATTTGATTCTCCAAATGTTGTATTATATGTTATTTTGTTTGCGCCCTTATTTACATATATATTAGAATACATGTGTTATCTAACAAAGATATTTAAAGCATATATTCTACAAAGAATGGATAATTCCAGGCTACAAGTTTCAAGCATGTCGAAAGTTAGAAAAGTAAGGTTGAAAGTTTCAAAAGACTTTGAGAATGTCTTCAAAGAGATGTGTCTTCCAAATCACACTTGGTAAAGTTGAATCTTATATATAGTACATACACCATTGTCTTTGCTATACACTTAAGTAATTTAGACCAAAATGAAAGAAAACATAATGTCAACTATGCAATATCAAAAGAAAAGACATAAAGAAGATAAATAAAGTGACTTCAATATTATCATATTAATAAGGAAATGGTATATAAGTTATAACATATACGATAATATATTGGAATAACTATAACTATAACTATAACTATAACTATATATATATATATATATATATATATATATATATATATATATATATATATATATATATATATATATATATATATATATATATATATATATATATATATATATATATATATATATATATATATTATTCTAATTTTTTAGCATGATATATGGAATGCAACAACACAACAACACAATGCGGGTTTTTGTACATAAAGTTGTGAGGATTTAAAGAAACATTTTCATGTAGTTTTTAAAAGTTTAATCTCTCTTATGGATTTCTTTAAAAATTTAATCCCAAAATAATGGACTCTTTAAAATCTTAAATGGTCAACTAAATGATTTTATTACATTAAATACATACTTGAGTTAAAATTACACTATTTCAATTTTATTGTTTATTAATTATTTTGTTGGTTTGCCAAGAATGTCTTCCACATCAAAGGAAAGCATTTTCCATCTCCACACATTAAAGCAAAGAACAATCATGGTGAGTGGAGGTGTTTGATGTAGTTAAGATCAAACTCAAATTATACCCCTCTTGTCAAACAAACTCTATGACTGGGTGAATTGAATTTGTATATTGATACATGAAGATTATACTGGTCTTGTCAAACAAACTTTATGTCTGACATTGGATGAATTGAATTTGCAAAGTCTACCGATCTAATTGAATTTTCACTCATACAACAAAGTGCGATAAAGTGATACTCATGAAGTTGTAATTTATTTGTTGAGTGTGCAATCAATCTTTGTTGTTCTTAAAAATGGTTCTTGCAGTATCCATATATATCATTTCAACGTATTATAGTGATTTGAGTTTTTGTAGGAAGCTTGAGAACTTTTTCTACAAAAGATTCATGGGAACGAAAAATACACACTAGATATAATATCAGATATAAAATATTAGAGTTAACCAATTGAAAATTTATCTAAAATGAATTTAACACCTTGATGACTTGACTATTATTTAAAACTGAGCTACTTAAAGGCATTTTTTTTTTTTTTAAGCAAGCGTGATGAATCAATTAGATGTTTGAGATGGATTTTCCATTCCTGAGTGTTAAAACCTTGAGGCATTTATAATTTATATTTTTTATATTTTTTATATTGTTATGACTTGGAATTTTCTTTCAGGAAGCGTATGAGTTGAATCAAGAGAAACAACTCTTAATGATAAAGCAAGTTGAAATGACCGAATAAGTATTCTATTATGCTAAGTGGCTTGAATCCGTGTCTGGAAACAAAGAGTAGGCAATAAAGAGGGCATTTAACAACTTACTTGAATAGGTGAAATTGGGCAGAGAAACGGGTATCCCAAGACGACATTATGACATGCAGGTTAGCTTTTAAAGAGTATAGGGTATGAGTCATTTATTAGATGCATTGAAATAGAGTGGGCAACATTTACAAGGAGGTTATCTCTGTGGCGAGCATGTTATGTCTTTCAATGCATGCAGTTTAGCAGTGGAAATATTTACTAAATATTATTATTTCTTTTTCCTTGGAAGTTAGGTTTTTGGTGACAAGGATGGAGATGGAAGAATTTTGGTGTTTTGAAGGCTGAGTGGGCTCCAGAAAATATGTGTTCAGTCACTTTTTCTTCGACAATTGCGATCCATTAGTGGCCTGACGGGTTCCAGGTTTGGACATGATTCTAATTGCATATACAATAGTTTCAAAGTACTGTCCCATATTACAAGGCTTTGTGAATTGATTGAGACTGTATCAGGGATTCTGTCGGTGTTGCTTATTATCAGCGGTGGAAGGGATACAAATTATCAAACCATCAATAAACCAAGACGTGGTGGTTGGGATATCTGTGGCAATCTTAATTATTCTATTCTCAGTCCAGAGATTTGGAATCGATAAAGTTGGTAGCGCATTCACTCCTTATATTCTGCTTTGGTTTTTGTTTATTTTGTTCATTGGCATCTACAACCTAGCCAAACCTGATACAAGCATGTTACGTGCTTTCTATCCAAAATATATCATCGACTACTTCAACAGAAACAAGAAACAGGGTTGGATTTCTCTGGGAGGAATCGTTCTTTGCATTACAAGAAATGAAGCTATTTTTGTAGACCTGGGGCACTTTTCTATTCGCTCCATCCAGATTTTCTTTACAGGACTTATTTATCCTAGTCTCATATGTGCATATGGAGGGCAAGATGCATATCTTAGGAAGTTTCCAAACGATGTGTCCAGGGATTTTTACAAGTCAATTCCAGTTTCTGTATACTGGCCAATGTTTATTGTTTCCGTGGTTGTGGCTATTATTGCAAGCCAAGCCAAGATCTCTGCTACTTTCTCCATTCTGAAGCAGGCTATGTATCTTGGATGCTTTCCAAGTATTAGAGTTGTTCACACTTTAGCTAAATATGCAAGCCAAGTATACATTCCAGAAACTACTTCCTAATGGTTGCATGTGTGCTTGTCACAGTTAGTTTCAAAACACGATTATGCTCGATAATGCTTATGGTAGAAATGAAATTTGATGATTTAAAGCTTTTACGGTCAAATTTTAAGTCCTAAATTCATCTTTTAAGTGGGCTCTGGAATTCAAAATTCCATGTGGCGTCTACCATTGGTGGGTATATTAATGCTCAGCCGGTGATAAACAACAACGATGAAAATCATAATTGAGGAGGAATTATTTCGAATCCTTCAGGTTTCTCGGGGATATACGAGGAAGGAGGTTGCATTATTTTAGATTCTTGAGTTCAAAATAGACTTTGAAATGATACATGACTGTTCAAGCTGATCAAGCCGTATGTTACAAACTTTGGATGAATGAGTAGAGATATTTTACACTCATTTTCTCGTCCGCAAATTTCATTTTGGGGCAGGCCCATGTATTCATTAAGTGCTTCGCAGGGCTTATCTAAGATGCAAGGTTCCCAGTTTGTCTGCATCCCATGGTCATTCCCATGAACTGCTAAGAGTTTAGTTGTGGTTTTACTTTGATCATGACCAGAATGACCCATGGAGCTGCTACCTCCAAAGCTCTCTGTGAAAGTGATTGCAATATTCAGGAGCATTTGAGAAACCATGTACATTTGACTAATTGTATTCATTTGAAGAATCATGTCCACATGTAGAAATCAATAGTCATGTCAACCGAGAGCTCACTTACGAAGGAGATAATTCTTCTTCTAAGATTGAGATCACTCATGGATCCTTCTACGAGCCCATCATGGAACTCGCCCATAATTGGTTCTTTGATGAAGCAACTGGAAAAGGAAGGCACAACTCAAAAGAATGATTTCGGGGTTTAAGCTCTTTGGGTGGAGATCTAAGGAAAGAGTTAAGAAGAGGGTTTGTTACTTCCCCACTTTCACAAAGTGATACTTTGATAAAAATATAGGTAGATTTCGAGTAGGAACAGAGGATGACTCAACCAAGAAGGAGAAAGGAAGTGGAAGTCAAAGAAAAGGCATTGCAGATATTCATACAGGTAAAATAAATAGAAATATAGAAAGGAGTGAGAAGGGAATAGGAGATGAGAATCATCAAAGTAATTCTGAGATGTCAAGGTGGCCAATGTAATAGAGAGAATTTCAAGGGACGACTACAATTTAGGTGGACAATTGAAAGATTTTATTTTGCAGGATGATTCAGTTGCTTGTAATATGCTTGTAGCAAACCAAATTGGATTGCAGATGAAAAAAAAAAAATCCTAGTGATGTGGGTGGTCAAGCCCAAGTTTCAGGTTTTGAAACTGGGCTCTGATACCATGTGTAAGGTCTCTCCTACAGATCCTTATAAAACATAAGTTTAAATAGAGAATTGCTATCCTAAATTCTTTACAATATATTATTCAACGTATAACCATTCATTATTCAGCATATAACCATGTTAAACATAATTAAAATTTCTGAGCAGCATGATAATAAACCACATAACACAACATAATAATGAAAATACATACCTCCAACTGATGCTATTGTTGTTCTCCAACTCTGCTTGAAGCTCTGCCCAAAACTGACTAACCTCCCAGCCAACTAGGAACAACCTATCTGACTTCCTAGCTCTAGGATTCCTTACGGTCTCCTGGCCCCCAAGCCCAAAATTCCCAACAACAGGTGCCCCCTGTTAAAGTCCTCATGCAAGCTCCTCAAGCAGGCTGCAAGTAAAATCATAAATACAAATGCAGTCCAAAATTGTTTTTCCCTCCACCTTCTCCCTCTATCTTTCAAAAATTCTCAAACCAAAAATAAAAATGAGATCCTCTTCCAAGTCCTCCCCTCCTCTCTCAAGTCCCCCTCATTAATCCCCCAACAACCTTATCCCCCCATTAATTCCTCAACTACCTTATCTCCCCATTAATCCTTCAACTATCTTATCTCTCCCATTCATTACTTCATCTACCAATGTTAATAATATTATAATAAAATCTTCATAAAGTCATTTTAATAATTAATTAAATTAATATTAATTATTCAAGATAATTACATAATTAATTAGGGTTGTTACAATAACCAAATGGATAAAATTTCTTCCTTATCGCTGATTTAAATTCTGACCATGAGGAAAGAAGATTACCACACTTACTTATGTCCTGAAGTTTTCTCTCGCACCATACGAGAGCGGTGCCTTCCAACCGAAGAGAATCCAATTGCACTTTAACTTCCTCTTCATCAATATGTTGAACACGAAAATATACTTCAACCTATCAGATCCAATTATCCATCTTTTCAGAATTAGCATCTCCATTAAACATAGGTAAAGCACATTTTACATCAACCTTTAATGATGGTTTCTTAAAAGAGGCTTTATGGCTAGAATGATGAGAATGATGAGAATGCTCAGAGGAAGAAGAACTAGAACTTGATGGTGAAGATGGAGACTCGGGAGGGTCTCCTCTAGCCCCTTGATTTATCAAAGCATCATCATCAACATGTGCTTCATTTTTCTTTAGTTTCTTCTTCATCCTCTTCTTGTAGCCTCCATACATTCGTCCGACCATTTCTGACATGCGATAAAAGACCATATGAAACTTTTTCTCTTGTTCATCACACTTATCCTCGTCTGCCATTTTTTTACTTCGAGATGCACGACCAACTTCGGGATTGAAAGGCTTAAGGGTTCCTTCACCTTGTTTATGCTTGGCCCTATTAAGCATTCACACTCAACAATTCAAGTCAAAGACAAATGCTTTGATACCAACATGATCCGGGATCTTTTCATCGAGTGACTTATAAAGAATTGCATTAACTGAGCAAAAATTAAAGTGCACCATTAAAGAAGAAAAAGATCAATAATGAAAAGACATAAGCATCAAATCTGAACACAAAAAACTTGATAACGGAGTTTGCCCCTAGTGGACTACTTCTCCGGGTCTTGCTCTCTGGGTCCTACCCTCAAATGGGTAGGCCTTCTTATTAACTCAGCAAAATAATTTGGCAAAATACATAAGTATACCTCATTTTGAAATCAAGATGCATAAGTTTTGCTTAGATAAGAAAACATACAACACCACTAAATTCGTGGCGTTGAATGAACCAATAATGACTGTCTCCATGCATTGATATGACTCTTTCACTCCTAGGCCCAAGAGGAATTTTGACTTGGTTTCCATGCCCTACAACCTGTAATAAATACTGACAATATGTCTCGAACTATGTGCTTGTCCGTACCCACGTGCACCCTCCTTTCATCACTGGGAGGATTTATGTTTTAAATAATTAAACAAACGTTTAAACCAATGTGAGGTCACTGGCCTATTGGTTACAGAGCATATATTAAGGCGTGTATAAGGGGGGAGGTCTCGGGGTCAAGCCCGTGGGCCTCCCCTTTTGTCTTAACCGTTGTAATTATATATATATTTAAACATATGTCGTTCCTCTACTTTGGAAATGGTTCTAGTTGTTGGTCGGTTTCCAAATTTGGCGAGATCCCGCCAAATTTGGTGGACCCACCAAATATTATATATTTTTTGATATTTCGATCACGAGTTGTCATTGAGAATTTTCCCACTGCCACGTGGAAGCCCACAATTGGGCCACGCCAACCACTGTACCATCACCCTACCACGTCAGTGTACAGTCTTCCAACTCGTCCTTCCACATCACTGTACAGATTGCCATGTTAGCGCCACGTCACTGTACGAACTACCAGATGGCACAATTTTATTGGTCCCCAAAATGACTCAGAAATGCCAAATATAAGTGACATGTGGCAGCCTCTAGTGCTTCCACGTTACCATGCTGACATTAGCATGACATGTGTGACCTCCTGCACATGCCACGTATGCAGTACATATGCTAACGTCATTCGGATTGATGCTGATATCAGTAGTACGGATGTTGACTCATCCCTGTGTTGACTATGCGAGGTTGACCAAACTTTGACTGTGAATATATTTTGATCTGTAACTTTGTTTGACGAGTCATTTGTGCAGTTGGAAATCTTGTGACACACTCTTCACGATGATGCCATTTTCACTGAATTTTGAGAACCTTGAAATTTGTTCCCTTTCTCTCTCCGTTGAGGCCATTTTGAGTGTCCTGAGTTGCTTCTGTAATTTATCAGTTGTTCTTAGCCTTCTCTGGATCCTTTTTGGATCACCATTTTCCAGCATTGCCTTGTATTTTTCGATTTTTTCCTTGATTTCTTCAAAACTTCCTTGATTTTCTCCCAAAATTGGCCTGTGCCAACATGCCCCCAACATTGACATCGTGACTCATCCCGATTCACTCAATGACTCCTGCATCTTTCAATACCTGTGCCAGTGATTCATACATATATGTTGCTTGCTGGCATTGACCCTGAGCCTATTTTCTCTTTTCCGCCATGGCTTCTACCATTTGCACAGTGACTAGAGGTTTCAATATTTCTCCCCCCTCCAAACCTATCTGTTCCACTTTTGATTTTTCTACGTCGATCTCCATGACCAACTGCTCAACCTCTTCCTACAGAGGCTCCAACTAAGCCTGCCTTACAATCTTCTCTGCTTGCACTGCTTTTTCTTCTGAATGTAGACTCTTCATTTATGAAGTTGTCTTAATTTTTTTAGGAAGTGACATCGTCTTCTGTCTCTGTTTCAAGTATTCAATTACTACTTGGACCCTATCCTCCTTTCCTTCGAGCTCTTACTGGCTTCCATATTCTTGTAAGTGCGTCCATAGTTGGACACTTTTCTCCAACATCTCTGTTATATTTTGTATATCATGTGCTATATTCTCTGCAGATGATGTTGCAACTTGATCTCCCTGTGCACTTACTTCTAGAGGAGTATTGGGTACTGCACGCTCCTTCATATCCTTTATTTGGTTCTTATACTACTCCAAATCATGAGCTATTTTCTTCATATTTTCCTTTGATGATACTTCCTTTGATCCTGCACTATACCGAATGGTTTGAAACATTGTGCCAATGTGTTTCTCCATCTCTTCTATCTTATGTTTCTCTAACTTCTTCTTCTTCCCTTCCTAGCTAATTGCTTCCTTCAATGCTATTTTATCCTCCTGTGGTATATGTAAGTTTGTCGCATCCAACCTTGCCCTGGACTGGATTTCCTGTGCAACACTAATATGCAATTTGTACAACGCCTTTGTTGGGATCTTGGGCAATTCCAAGTCCAATGTCTCTATCTCCTTTAGAGGCTTCTATGGAACCTCCTCATCCATGAACAACATATCAGGTGTTATAATGAAATTTTTTCTCCCTTATGTGTGATCTGCATTATGTTAGCACTATGTAATTTTCCCAAGGTTGT
Source organism: Picea engelmannii (assembly GCA_009831015.1). NCBI lineage: Eukaryota > Viridiplantae > Streptophyta > Pinopsida > Pinales > Pinaceae > Picea > Picea engelmannii. The sequence continues at coordinate 329,851 of ML781219.1, read as the reverse complement.
AAGGCAGTCACAGAGGCAACATCAAAACCACTTTGAGTCTTGGATCTAGCCCTCCAAGACTCAGAGAGGGATCTCTCTGTCTGATATAGCTTTGTTTTGATAGGTATTAGGCTAGTTATGCAAGTGTGGGGTTGGGGTTTTTAAATGGTTGTTTTGGAACATCAAGGAGGGCCATTGGGCAAATGGGGTCTACACTTGAATATGTGATTCATTCTCAGATCTAGACAAAGCTCTTTCACAGGGAAAGGTAGCGGCAATGTTGGATCGAATTAAGTTTTGATGGTGTCGATTTGAGGAAGAAAAAGGGGAGGAAAAAGACAAGCAAAGGAGCAACTAAGAATTCCTAAACTAGGCTTTCAGAAGAAAACATAAAGATTATCACAAGATCAGATGCAGAGTATTTGCTAATAAATTATTCTCTTTTACTCTTCTAATAATAAGAATTGACAACAAATGAAAAGATGATAGGAAAATACTCAACAAATAAAGAACACCACCAACACATCCGCACAGTAATCCTGTAAAAAGCATGTCCTATTACTGATCATTCATCTAAAGAGTACAGAAAGATTTCTCTGGCCAAACACAACCCACAGTCCAGCAAGGAACCTCATAGGTCGAACCATTTTACATCAAAATCCTCTGAATAAATAGGATAGATCATCCCAATAAGTTTTGGAAGTTGGTTTAACTTCCTCGGCCAAAAATAGCCACCACTCCCACAAAATTTGGAGCTCTCTGCCATGAAAGACGGACCGGTTTTCTGCAAGAAAGGGGTCCTAACAAACATGTTTTTCTCTTGAATTATGACACCTGGAGAAAAACTGAAGGAGGTTATTGTAGATGGACATATGATGGACAAAAAACTCCTTCGGTTTCTCCAAATTCATTCCCAGCTGGCCGTACAGGCTCCAACAAGATCGGGACTGTAACGAAAAATTGAGAATATGGAAAAATGGGCCTCGAAGATGTCTTCGATTCTCCCTGCTCGTAGCTCCATTGAAAAAACTGAGAGAGGTTTTTGTTCTTTAGCCTGTGATAAGAAACAAACTCTCTCATATTTTTAAAATCCATCTTCATTTGCCCAGAATCTCCTCTGGAAGAAGATGTAGTAAAACATGCAAAAATGACAATGTTTTGAGAAAAGTGGTTTTTTTTTTCAGGAGGGCGGTATTCCGG